>APFE030555117.1:95921-194672 GCA_000404065.3 Pinus taeda | reverse complement strand
CCTTTTCCTATTAACTTCAAATAAAACATGTTATAAAATTAAAATAAATTAAAATATTTTTATTGTGAAATAAGTTATGGTTTTTGGGCATGTGGTATTGATAAGGCATGATATTGGCCCATGGTATTGTAACAAAGCCTATTTACAAGTTAATAATATCCATGGTAAAGTGGAAGTGAATATCAATGGTTAACAATCTTGTCATATTGTTATCAAATATTTAGATTGTGAAATAAGATATGATTTTTTGGCATGTGGTATTGATAAGCCATGGTATTAGCCCATGCTATTGTAACAAAGCCTATTCACAAGTTCATAATATCAATGACAAAGCGGGGGTGAATATACATGATTAAGAATCCTATCATATTCTTATAGAATATTTTAATTTTGAAATAAGTTATGTTTTTTGGACATGTGATATTGATAAGCCATGGTATTGGCCCATGGTATTGTAACAAGGTCTATTTCCAAGTTAATAATATCCATGGTAAAGTGAGAATGAATATCCATGGTTAAGAATATTTTCATATTGTTATAAAATATTTTGATTGTGAAATAAGTTATGTTTTTAGAGCATGTGGTATTGATAACCCATAATATTGGCCCATGGTATTATAATAAAACCAATGTTTTACAAGTTAATAATATCAATTGTAAAGTGGGGGCTGAATATCCATGGTTAAGAATCTTGTCATATTGTTATAAAATATTTTGGTTGTAAAATAAGTTATGGTTTTTGGGCTTGAGGTATTCATAAGCCATGGTCTTGGCCCATGGTATTGTAAGAAAACCTATTCACAAGTTAATAACAAAATCAAAATATAACAAATTGAATTTTATTATTTTTATTATTAATTGAGCCAACATATAGATTTTTGCACTCATCCCCATACTTTTGAATTCTATTATTATTGTTACTATTATTCTTTAACTAAGCTCATATTTAGAATTGTTTACATACTTACATTATACCTACACATCTACTCTATAAATATTGTATTTATTGTTTTCTAGGGAGGGGAATTTTAACATTTTTGAAAAACAATCAGCCTTAATTTTGATGTAATAGAGCCCTCTTTATTCCATTCTTCATTTACTTTCTAAAACAAGTAGTATATTTTCACTTTTCATAGGGTGGAGGGAAAACTAATAGATATTTTCACTTTTCACAGGGTGGAGGGAAAATGAGATTGAAGAGAGTTGTGAATTAAATTTTCACTTTTAATAAGGCTGAGGGAGGGAAAACTAGTAGCATATTTTCACTTTTCACAGTGCAGGAGGGAAAACGAGATTGAAGAGAGTTGTGAATTAAGGTTTTACCAATAGCAGATTCATATCAAACACCAACATTACATCTTCAATCTGTTAATGGAGCCCAGGTATGTTTCATTTCTAACCTCGCATTTACACGCCACTTTTAGTCTTCTTCCATATAGGGAGGAGTACACACACCTAAGATCTCTGGTTCAAAATTCATTTTTTTTTTCATCCTTGCTTTTAAGTTTATGAGTAGCATATTTTCAATTTTCACAGGGCAGGAGGGAAAACGAGATTGAAGAGAGTTGTGAATTAAGGTTTTACCAGTAGAAGACTAATATTGAACCCCACCATTGGATCCTCAATCCATTAATGGCACCCATGTATGTTTCATTTCTAACCTCCCTGCATTTCCACCCCACTTTTTGTCTTCTTCCACACAAGGAGGAGTGCTTCAAAACTCACTATTTTTTTCATCGTTTCTTTTAAGTTTAAGAGTATCATATTTTCAATTTTCACAGGGCGGGAGGGAAAATAAGATTCAAGAGTGTTTTGAATTAAGGCTTTACCAGTAGCAGTCTAATATCAAACCCCACCATTGGATCTTCAATCAATTAATGGTGCCCAAGTATGTTTCATTTCTAACCTCGCTGCATTTCCACCCCACTTTTAGTCTTCTTCCACACAGGGAGGAGTACACACACCTCAGATCCCCCACCATTGGATCTTCAATCTATTAATGGCACCCAGGTATGCTTCATTTCTAACCTCGCTACATTTACACCGCATTTTTTGTCTTCTTCCACATAGGGAGGAGTACATGCACATAAGATCTCTAGTTCAAAATTCACTATTTTTTTCATCCTCACTTTTAAGTTTACAAATAGCATATTGTCACTTTTCACAAGGTGGGAGGGAAATGAATTGAAGAGAGTTTTTAGTTTAAGGTTTTACCTCTTCAATCAATTAATAGTGCCCCAATATGTTTCATTTCTAACCTCACTGCATTTCCACCCCTCTTTTCGTCTTCTTCCACACAAGGAGGACTAGTTCAAAATTCACTATTTTTTTCATCCTTTCTTTTATCTTTGAGAGTAGCATATTTTCACTGTTCATAGGGCATGAGGGAAAATGAGGGAATATAGGTAAAAGCATATGTATTTTTCCTTCTTTTATGGTATGTCTCTAGAGTTTATTTTACTGGGTGTACATTGTATGCATCTCAAAATTTCTCTTTAGGAAATCCTATTTTTATTCATTCCAAGAAAAAATCTCTCGGGAATCCTAATGGATGCTTCCCTACATTCATGGATTGCATCCCTGGTAAACCCATTAGCATTGACTAGTGTACCTCAACAAAGGGATTTCAAACAGGGCACCTGCCAGCGCAAAACTATCCAAATACCCAGTAACATTAATGGCATTCGGTTGGGTTAACCCCTTGGGCTCAATAAATCATAATCAACTACACTATTTTCCATATTAGCATATTGATCCTATTTAACATTTTGTTAGAGTAACCATAAAACTCCAAGCTTGTTCGTATTTTTATTTTTATTTTTGATTCCTTCTTTACTGTGGTGATAACTTTATATGACTATATAGATGTTTATTTTTTTCAAATTATATGTTGAAAAGTAGATGGTCTCTTACATTATATCTTGTCTGTTATGCATTGATGGAGTTTAGTTTCATTAGTTGTGACTAAAGAACTATGTCAGGCATGTATACAAGGATTCTTGTATCACTATTTATTAAATGAACATTGTCCTTAAACAAGCAAAATAGATCCTTAATGATACATGTTTGTATCTCAAGTAACTTCCAATCCTAATAAATGATGTGAAAATTAAGTGTTTCTAGAATACAAATCTCAATGTGAATTCACTCATATATGGTCCTGGAAAAGCAAAGTGAAATTTAATTATTTCCAAATCTTAAGTTCTGTGAATTCACTCATATTTGGTGCTACAGCCTTCTGAGCAAATGGCAAGAATTTATTTTAGTTGCATTCAATTTTTCCAAAAATAATACTAAGTTTCTCCTTGACTAAAATTCTTCGTCAAATGGCTTTAGGATTGAAAATTTTGTAAATATTTTTAGGGAAACAACCGAAAATATTTTTTCCATATTAGAGTTTTATAACACTAAGTACTAAAATAGTCTTCTATTTTCTGCTACAAATGTTTGATATAGTCTTCCCAGAAACTGATCAGAAAATTAGGTAGATGCATTGGACAGACTAAATAATTTTTAATGAATAATCACTTAACATAAATGATATATTAGGTTGCATGAATATATAACTTGGAAGAATTAAATGAAGAAGAAATCTCAACAAGATTGACATATTCTTAATTGAGTTGAATGAGGTTAGGAATAACTTTGACTAGAGGGTGTTCAAAATGGCATAATTTTGTTCTGGTTGGATAGATTTAGAAATAAAAATCAGGAGTTTTCTTGCTTGCATAACTTGGGAAGATTTTTGTATCTCAAGTCTCAACCTTATTGAATAATATGATTTATGCCTTGCAATGTTGAGATATGTTGTGATACCATTTTCTAGTAACCTAAACACTCTGGAAAAAATTTTAGCTTTGAATTTTACTTGCAAAAGATATAAGTGAAAATATAGATTAATTGTCCCTTGTGTAGAATTTACTTGAAATTCTGCTACTCCTTGAATGAATAAATCTGAAACTAATTATTACATGAAGACAAAAAATATCTCTACCAATTTATATTGGAATAGAATAGAAATAAAACACAGTCACACTATAGCAAAAAAAAATAAAAAATTGTAGGGAACCCAATTGGGAAAACCCTCTGCTAGCTGTAGAAATTTAGAATACTATCCATATTAGACTTTGAGACACCTTCATCAAGACTAGGTTCATCGATGCTTATTGCTTTCGATATTCATTTTCATAAGCATTAGGGTTTTTGTCCATCAAATCAGAGTAGCTAGAAAGTGTCTTTTTGATTTCAGAAAGTAATCAGGATCAACTTCATCCAAGAAATCCCTAGAAGGCTCATCAATAGCAAGAAGAAAGGTGTTTTTTTATTTTATTTCATCACATGCATCCATCATAATCATTGATTGTCTTCATTTCTTTCATAGTCATTTTCAACGTTAGATCCAAAAGGTAATTTAGTATTATATAATCCTTAGGTAACCAACCTGAGACATATTGCTGGTTAATTTATGTTGTTTGAAGTTTATTCAGTTTGATTTTTATCATGAAACTACTAGAAGCGTACTAGAATGCGTGAGTTGATTATCTTGATAACAATGTTATGGTTTGATCTCGTCCTTGAAAGGAACTTATAGTTGATGGCCAAAATTTCATGTTCCTTTCATTTTTTTATCTTCACATATAACACATATATTTATGTTATAGCCTCTAGCTAGATAGATACAGTAACTGCCACTCAAAAGTTGGATTCCATTATTTTGGAGCTTGAGCTTAATCAACTTACCTTTGTTTGAGTTGAAAATGTCATTAGATCTCATTATATCACCTATTGTAGAGCACGAATCCAATTTACCTTTGTTTCAATTAAAAATGTAATTAGATCTTGCTATATCATCTTTTGTAGAGAATGAATCCAATTTCTCATAGTCCATTTGCTTAAGGTATAACAAAGATACTTTAATTCATTAAACTTACATTTCATATTCTATTTGTTGATTGTGATTCTATAGGCCACATGTGGATTGGAAAAGGGGCATATTTAATGAAGTGTGGAAGGAGATGGAAGCTTCAGTTATGTCCTTTCAAACTTTCTAAGGTATGTAATAAAAAAAAAAAAAAAACTCCATAGAGTGTTGTGCTTTAACTTTTTCTTTTGATAATGGATTATTCATGTGATCTCCCCTCTCTTACACACAACTAGAGTCCAAACATACATGGTTTTTTTGGATATGTGGACAATGGACAAATTTATGCTAACCATTTATCTAGAAATTTACACTGTATAAAATCAAGCATTTATAGTTCAATATTTCCTTGCCACTATATTAGAGTTGAAGAGTCAGACTCCTATTTTTTAGGAATATACCTCACTTTTAAATCAATTTATTGCTGACTCTGTATAGACCTTCGATAAGAGGGCACAGAGTGATCACTACCATTGCTTAATCTTTCTACGGACCAAGTAAGGATTCCAAATCTGTATAAATAAGTGGCTCCTTAGAGAATCCCAAGGATGGCACTATTGTAGCAACAAGAAATTCATTTATTTTGAGTTTTTCATTAGTGCATTGATAGTATATTATTTATTCCATACAATACCTCAACAATGTATGATCAAATTATATTTAATTCTGTCATAATATTTTGACTTACCGTTTTTTAGAGGGAAACTAGAGTGGACATCAACATTCCATGTCATAATTGTATCATTCAATGTTTACCTGGCAAAGTTTTGTGGATCTAAGCAGCAAGATACCTATTGGAATTTAAGAGGAAATAATACTTTGATGTGGGAAAGAGGTTTCACAGTTAACCTGGATTTCATATTATGGTTGGAGTCGGTTTGTTAGCAAGATGCTGGATACCCCAACTTCCTTTTTATGACTGAGTGCAAGATTGAATCCTTTGACATATTTCTCACTCAATTTTCATTAAGTGATTGGTTTTGTCAGAAGTGTTACACACCTATAAACTTTACTAGAGATTTTCTTGAGTCTTCAGAGGTGGTTAGCTTTTCAAAGCACACATGTACAAGAAGAGGAGAAATAATATGCTTGACTAATTTGATGTTATCTACCTGTGAATAGGTTGTCCCCATTCATAAACCTGATGACTTGCTCTACTTCTTTCTAGTGAAAAGCATTGGGACTTGCCATGAATCATGGGACAATTCCAACCCCATAAGTATAAATTTCTTATTTAAGTATATACATAATAGATTAGAATCTGCACAAGGAGAACTCTTTCCTTGTTTCAAAAGAACCTGCAATTGACTTGTACCATGCTATTTAATATTTTCTATATTTATTCACATCATTGGTCTATGACGTAAAGACACAATAGGATACCTTGCATTTTATATACTAACACTCCTAAAAAATAATAAAGTATGCCGAAATATATAATTTCAAATGATCTATGTAGCTCACCTTTTGGTTTTTCGATTATTGAAGTTGTTAACTATATTGATGAGAACTTCTACAACCACTACCACAGTGACAATATATGTTATAGTTTTATCCATGTTTCTTTGAAGGTATTTCTGCTTCAGTAGAGCAGCAACACACTGTAGTTTCCATTTAGGGGAGAAGTGTATCAAATGGTAACCTTGGCCTGTGTGCAGATGGGTTGAATGCACATTAGACTCTATCTATTGTTTTGAAGGTGTTTCTCCTTCAACAATACTTCATCTTAGTAGATAATTTTGGTCTGCAACTTTAGTAGATGCATGCAGCCTTGGGATACATGTTGTAGATTATAGTTTTCCTATGAGGTTGTAGTAACAATGAAAGAAGTGCATCAATTTTAGGCATATTTAGTATGCTTTTATAGTTTGAATTAGATGCTCACTTTTCTTAATTTAGGTGTTTTTCTTAGTTCTATTTTATGCATAGATTTATCTTTAAGAAAAGTGCACAGTAGAGAAGGGTTATATATTTTAAGCAGGGGACACACTTCTAGGTAGGAGGTACTCTATTGTGGGAATCTTTTTCCATCCAGGTTAGCTACTTTATCCGAGAATCCTAAGAGGTGCTATTGTAGAAATAATAAATTCATTTATTTTGATTTCTTCATTAGTGCAGTGATAGTGTATTGTTTATTCCATGCAATACCTCAATACACTATACAACCATATTTAGTATGCTTTTATAGTTTGAATTAGATGCTCACTCTTCTTAATATAGGTGTTTTTCTTAGTCTTTTTTTATGCACAAATTTATCTTTAATAAAAGTGTATAGTAGAGAAGGGTTCTATATTTTGAGTAGGGAACACATTTCTAGGTAGGAGGTACTCTACTCTAGGCAGCTTTTGCCATGCAAGTTAGGTGTTTTATCCAAGAATCCCAAGAGGTGATATTGTAGCATTAAGAAATTCATTTATTTTGAGTTCTTCATTAGTGCATTGATAGTATATTTTTTATTCTGTGCAATACCTCAATACTGTATGATCAAATTAGAGTTAAGATTTTCATAATATTTTGACTTACCCTCTTTTATAGGAAAACTAGAGTGTGTATCAAGCTTGCACGTCACAACTGTATCATTCATAGTTTACCTAGCACGATTTTTGTGGATCTAAGCAACCAGATACCTATTGGAATTCAAGATGAATGAATACTACAAAGTGGGAAAGAGGTTTTGCAGTTAACTTGCCTTTCACATTATGGTTGGAGTCAGTTTTTTGGCAAGACGTTGGATACGCCAACTTCCTTTTTATGACTGAGTACAAGATTGAATCCTTAGACATATTCCTCGCTCAATTTTCATTAAATGATGGGTTTTCTCAAAAGTGCTTCACATCTATAAACTTTAGCAGAGTTGTTATTAAGTCTTTGGATGTCGTTATCTTTTCAAAGCACACACATAATATGCCCGACTAATTTCAAGTTATCTTCCTCTGAATAGGGTGTTCCCTTCCATAAACTTGGAGACTCACTCTACTTCTTTCTAGTGAACAAATTTGGGACTTTTCATGAATTGCGAGACAATTTCAACCCCATAACTATCAGTTTCTTATTTAAAGTTATACCCACTATATTAGAACCCACACAAGGATAATTCCATTCATGTTTCAAAATAACCTGCAAACGACTTATACCATGATATTTAATATTTTATGTATTTATTCACATCCTTGTCCTATGACATAAAGACATGACAAGTTACATTTCATTTTCTATACTAACACTCCTAAACAATAATAAAGTATGCCCAAATCTGTCATTTCAAATTATCTATGCATCTCACCTTTTGGTTTTTTAATTATTGAATTTGTTACCTATATTGATGAGATCATTGACAATCAATGCCACAATGACAATATATGTTATAATTTTATCCGTGTTGCACTAAAGGTGTTTTTCCTTCAGCAGCATTACAATACATTGTAGTTTCCATTCAGCAGAGAATTGTACCTAGTGGTAGCCTTAGTCTGTGTGCAAATGGGTTGAATTCACAATAGACATTATCTATTATTTTGAAGGTGTTTCTCCTTGAATAATACTTCATCTCAGTAGATCCTTTCAATCTACACCTTCAACAAATGCATACAGCCTTGGGGTACATACTACAGGTTCTAGTTTTTCTGTGAGGGTATAGCAATGATGAAAGAATCGCATTGATTTTAGGAATCTTATTGTTGTTGTATGAAAGCATGCTTGTCTAGTGTTTCCTAAACTTATATAGGGCCATATTTATTATACTTTTATAGTTTGACTTAGATGCTCACATTTATTAATTTAGGTGTTTTTCTTAGTACTATTTTATGCACAGATTTATCTTTAAGAAAAGTGCATAGTAGAGGAGGGTTCTATATTTTGAGTAGGGGACACTCTTCTAGGTAGGAGGTACTTTATTCTAGGGATCTTTTGTCATGCATGTTAGGTACTTTATCCTAGATAGAGTTTGAAGTCCTTGCCTCCATGACAAAGTCCTTGCCAGACAAGACACCAGTGGATAGAGTTCCAAGTCCCTAAATGTTCCAAAAACCAACCTAACCCTAGCTATCTAGGCTAAAATCCTTTACATTCCACTCATCTCTTCAGTATGGTTTCATAAAGAGATCCCCTTCTGGTTTGGTAGTGCTGGCTACCAAACTAAAATCTTGGTTTTTGGTTACCTATGTCAATCTCTTTATTAGCTTCGGACATTATGGAGGATAACAGAGGGCATGACAACTAGGTAGTGCGAAGTTGTTCTAGTGAATGTAAGGTTTGCAAGTCATGGAAAAATTCAATTCTAGTTGTGAGGTCATGATTGCCAAAGAGTTTTAGAGAATGTTAGGGCATGCTCATATGTGCTAGATAGTATGAAGACATGTCAAACAAGCTAAGATGTGCCAAGTGCTGAGGCATGCCAAGATGTAAAAGGGTTCAAAGTCCATGCCTCCTCTTCTTCCATATGATATCCACTTATGGCATTTCCTGTGCAATATTTGGTGCATTTGATAGTTATAGGTCATTTATAGGTTATAAATGTCTTCATAGTTTCACTTCCAATTGAGTATTCAACTAAACATATTGATTCTCTTATACATAGCTATTTTTCCCTCCACCCAATTTTCATAACTTCAATAACCATTAGGTAGGGACCTACATCTTCGATGTTAATTTTCTTGTTTACTAATATATTACTAAGACTTTAATTTATTGAAAGTTGTATAATTTACAATTTATGAAGTTTCAAGGTCTAATTTTAAAAAATATAATTCTTTAAAGGGTGCTAGCTCAATGGAAGAGCACCTACTTTACAAGTAGGAGGTTGGTGGTTCGATTCCATCATGCCCTAACATCCATAAGGAATGGCGATGATCAATTTTTGGTGACAGGGGCTCTTTTGACCATCACCAATGAGCTTTGGAGCCATTTTTCATCCCTCACCAAAAATATGAAATGGTGACAGTCAATGAATGCCACAATCTATACTCAATATTGACGACCCTCAAAGGTCCATAACCATAAACCATTGTTGTTGATATGAAATGGTGATGGTCATTGTCCATCATTATAGTCATTATTCGTGATGGACATTGAATGTCACCACAACACCTATACTTCTAGCAGTGCAACTTTTCGTGACAGTTAATGAACATAAAGATATATATGCACCAATAGTGACAGCCATTAAAGATCCATCACAATAAGTCATTATTGTTCATATGAAATGGTGACGGTCACTATCCGTCATTATAATCAATATTCATGATGGACCTTGAATGTCACCATAACACCTATACTTTTGGCGATGCCACCTTTGGTGACGTTTAGTTTTTGGTGACTGAGGTATTTCCATCATTATAAATCATTATTGGTGATGAAATTTGAATGTCACTACAACACCTATACTTTTAGCAATGCCACCTTTGGTCACGTTCAATTTTTGGTGACAGAGGCTATGGTCCATCACCATTGCTCATATGAAATGGTGACAGTCATTATCCATCATTATAAATCATTATTGGTGATGGACTTTGTATGTCAGTACAACACCTATACTTTTGGCAATGCCACCTTTAGTGACGTTCAGTTTTTGGTGACCAATGCTCTTTTGACTATCACTAATAAGCTTATGGTGACATTTGTCGACCGTCACTAATGCCCTTTTTATTGTAGTGTGAATTTGCAAGGTGGAAGGACTAGAACACTTTGAGTTGTTTTTCATATTCATACATTGGCTAGAAATATTTTTTATGTAAGTAAGATGGATGATGCAGGCGTAAAAACAATGTTTGAGAAAGATACCTGAAAGATGGTTCTTAGAAAACTAGTATTGATGTAGGGAGTTCGGATTGGAACTCTGTACAACATTTTGGGTAGTATTGTTATTGACGGTTGCAATAGTTCTGTGGTTCCTGAAAGTGGAGTAGAAAATCTCGTGGTCATTGGAGAAAAAAAAATGTTATGGCATCAAATGCTTTGACATATTGTTGAGAAGATCCTTCAAATACTTCATGGTAATGGTATGGTAGAAGGTATGTCTAATTTCTCTCTAGATATTTTTTTTTTTTTTTAATTGTCTGTATGGGAAGTAGAATTGGGTGTGTTTCCCCTCTTATGATAAGAGGGTGAAACAGATATTAGATCATGTGCACAGTGATGTGTTTGGACCTGTGTGAGTTCCATCACCAGGTAAGTCTATGTACTGTATATCATTGATAGATGAAATACCAAGGAATACATGAATATATTTCCTCAGGAAGAAATCTAAATTCTTTGACAAGTTTAAATAATTTAAGGTTCTGTTGGAAAACTAGGTAGAGAAAAAGATAAAGTTGATGAGGACAGATAATGGTGGAGAGTTATACAAGATGGAATTTGAATAGTTATGTAATAAGTGTTTCACATCATGGTAGAATACTACTCCATACACACATCATCAAAATGAAGTTGCAGAAAGAATGAACGAGACATTGATGTAAAAGGAAAGAAGCATGCTACATGAATTTTGGGCGGATGTACTAGAAACTACATGTAATATTGTTGATACATCACCTTCATCAACGTTGGAAAATAAGATTCCACATGAGGTATGGACTAGTAAGAAACCCTCTCTTTCACATCTGAGGGTATTTCTCTATGATGCATATGTAGATATTCCAAAGGAGAAAAGAACCAAGTTGGATAGTAAATATGAAAGGTGCATCTTTATTCGGTATGAGGATGACTTAGAAGGTTATAAGATTTGGAACCCCAAAAAAAAGGAAGGTTGTGTAAAGCCTATTTGTGGTGTTTATAGAGGTAAAATATGATATTAAACACTAATTCCTACCAAAGGAACCTGATAAGTTAGAGTTTGAAATAAAGGAGGAAGAATCAAACTCTATAACAGAACAAGAATCAAAATATGAAGAGCCACAAACTCCAGCTGTGAGAAGACCAGTTTGAGAAAGAAGGTAGCTAAAAGGTATATTTCATCTTCTTTCTGTTCAAATTTTCATTTATTTATTACCGATGATTATTCTATAACTATCAGGGAGGCAATCGATTCAACGGATGGAAGACTCTGGAAAGTGGCCATTGTGGATAAAATGGAGTCTTTGGACAAAAATGAGGCTTGGGATTTGGTGGAGTTGTTGACTAGAAGGAAACCCATTGGAAAAAATGGGGTTTAAGAAGAATATGAATGCATAAGATAAGGTGGAGAAATTTAGAACTCGGTTGGTAGGAAAAGGTTATTCCTAGGTGTCGAGAATTGATTTCGCTCATATTTTTTCCCTTCTTGCCAAGATAGCTTCTATTATACTAGTTTTATCTATTATTGTAGCTTTTGATTTTGAGGTACAACAAATGGATGTGAAGACAACATTTATTCATGGGAATCTGGAAGAGGAGATCTACATGAAGGAACCTGAAGGCTTTGTGGTGAAGGGTAAGAAAGAACTAGAATGTAGGTTAAAAAGGTCTCTATATGGGTTAAAACAATCACCAAAGATGTGGTATTAGAAATTTGATACATATATACAAGGACTTAGCTTCACCAGAGGCAAAGGAGATCTCTATGCGTACTTAAATTAATTGGTGTCTATGTTACTTATTTGGTCTTCTATGTAGATGATATGTTGCTAATTGGAAATGACAAGGAAATTATCTAAGATTTGAAGAGGCAATTGTCCTCCAAATTTCACATGAAGGATCTTGGTGCTGCAAACTATATTTTGGGCATGGAAATTAAATGAGATCAAGTAAAGAGGAAGCTCTGGTTAAACCATAGGAAGTATGTTAAGGCAATACTACAAAGGCTCAATATGCAGGATAGTAAAATGGTGAAGGTTCCTATTTTTGTAGGTGTAAAGGTATCTATTGAAAAATGTCCCAAGACATAAGAAGAGGAAGAGGACATGTCCCATGTTCCATATGCAAGTTTAGTCACTAACCTGATGTATGCAATGATATTTACTATACCAAAAATTTCACATGTAGTGGGAGTATCAATCAGGATTACCTCAAAACCAGGGAAGGAGCATTGGATAAAAATGAAGGAGGTTTTTAGGTATTTTCATGGCACTAGTAATTATGGTTTGTGCTACCAAGGAAGACTAGAATTGAACAATGTTTTTGATATCCATAGCTTTTTTTATGGTGACTTGGGTGGAGATTCCTATCAAAGAAGATATAGGAGTGGGTATGTGGTTAACCTATTTGGAGGTGCAGTCAGTTGGATGAGAAAGATAGAGTCTATAGTGGTATTTTCAACTACAAAGGAAGAATACATGGAAACCGTCCATGCAGACAAGGAAGCCATTTGGTTGCAGAGATTGTGTTCAAGTATAGGGCTTGTAAATTGAGCTATAATGATATACTGTGATAGCCAAAGTGAAATTTTCTTAGCAAAGAACCTGGTTTATCATTAAAATGCAAAGCACATTTATGTTGATTATAAATTCCTAAGGGATATGGTTGAGGAGAAAAAGGTTTTGTTGGTATAGGTGAACACTTTTAAGAATGATGTTGATGCATTGAAGAAGTCTATGAACAGTGAGAAGATTTCTTGGTGTAGAGAAACAATGGGAATTGTAGGGCTAGACCAAAGACTAAGCTCTCCTATGAACGTCTGTTTGAAAAATAAAACAGCTAGTGGGACAATGTTGGGTGTCTGTTATATTCTTTCCATGCCTAGTTGCATGCACTTGGGGGGGGCGGGAATCCCCACTGTTAAGGGGATTCAGGGGGGGTGGTAGCCCCCCTATATGGGGTTTGAGGCAGTGCCTCATGAATTTTTTTTTTTGGACCCTATATTAGGTTGGTAGATGTATCTATGGTTTTGTGCATGGGTTTTATGCATGGTTTTGGGAATTATGTTTTTCTTCCCATGGTATTTTGTAGATCCAGTCAAGGGAACTACACTTATGTTCCAATCCAGGGTTAATGGATTGGTGTTTATGAATTCTTCAACGCGTATATATATGTATTGTAACATTGAAAGGAACATGATGAAATATCAATGTGATGTCTTGATTTTGGGATCCAAGGGAAAATATATGTGTATTTGTTTTATATTCTTGTCATTGTTTATTTTATGTTTTTAGAATTCATCTCAAATTGTACAAAGTTAAAACCTACAAATCAATGAGCTTAGGTCATACATAGTAGGCAACATATGATTACTGGCTAATGATGTAATCCATTAAGAGATCGGAGTGAAACCATTGATGACGTTAATGGCTCTCAAGGTAATCTAGTATAATATGTATGGTGTGAATGAATGAGTTGATGTCGAACACCACACAAAATCTTTTGGTCGAAGGTCAATGATGTAAACGTGTCATTGAGAGCAACAAAACTTGTCATTAATGTATGAAAGAGACAAGGTACGAATGGGTGTTTCTAAGTCAACTTACTAGATAATGAGCTAATGTGGACAGGAAGTGACCCATCATACAAGGGCCCTGATGTACATCCTATCAACAACATGAAATTGGTATGATGATTTGAGATAAAATGTTTAGAACGATGTTGATACAAAACTAGATCAAGAAAGGCAAACATGGAATGGAGGCTTAAGAGTATTGTAGCAGATATTAACTAAATAAATTCTCTTGAACACAATGACAACACTAAAATGGAGTTGGGAACATTGATCCCAAACAAAAAAGAGAAGCTTTGAAATGGTATGATAAACCAAAAGACAAGCATATTTCTTGACCCAACAACCATAGACATGAATTGGAAGAGTGTCGTTTTCAAGAGCGACTCACTTCCATTAACAAATGGAGTACCCTAGCTTCCCAATTTCCCCAACTATACTAGTTAGTACCTCTTTATTTTTTAACAAGCTTGAGGAGGATAACATATGCTTGATCTATAAGTTCATCCTTTTGATGAATCCCTTTCAGAATATTTAATGAATCCAGAGGAGTAGTTCAATCCCATCATGAGTGGTGAGTCCATTGTTATGTGATCTTTTAATGAGTCTAGTGAAGGTATAACTTGTCATATTATTCATGTTTAGATAGTTTGAAAAAGAGGTGGAAAAGAAAACTCTAGATGTTCATTTTGGTAGTTAGATCCTTAGGTCCAAAAATATAGAAGATAATAATCGAATAGAACCTCTTAGCCATGTCCGACTAAGGCATTCTGTTTTCATATTTAATCTATCTTTGTCCAGAAAAGGGTTAAACTTGTACTAAGTAGATGCCTTTTCATTTACTTTAACGAGTTCAGAAAGACAAGTGCTCCACAATATTTTCATGTTTAGGGAATATGAAAATAGCTGAAAGAGGAATCCAAGTGAAGGAATCAGTGGTATAAAGGATAATAACGGGTTTTGGTCACAATGGAACTGCTCAAAACACAAAAAGGTCAATATATTGGCTAATAAGACCACTCATCGCAATTGTTCCACAAGAAGGTGTAAAACAACCAAGTGAAAGTGTATGAATGGTGAAAAAAATGGTGACATTGGAATGAGAAAACCAAGGTTCATATAGGAGAAATAGGTACATAAAAATGGAAATCACAAGAGGCAAAGTGGGAATAGTTTCATTTTTATACAATCTTTAAGAATTGGAATTTTTTCTTAAAAATAGTTTTGATTTTACATAAGCTTGAAACATGGGAAACTGTGCTTGAGACTAGTTTCATTTTTACACAAGCTTGAAATGGAGAAAATTTATGCTTGGAATAAGTTTCCATGCCCCCAACATAATGACTCAATTTGAGGTACATGCCGACCAAGCTCCATTCCATTCACCTAAGTAGACTACTGGTTACTAACAAGTGGATGGAACGAAGGTTCATTTACAAGATCAAGTGAAAGAGTTGAATAAGAATTTACGAGATCTAACCGAAGGCTCGAATTAGAGGGGTATTTTTTCCATTTTTTTAATGAGCTTGACATGGTAAAAGGACTATGCTCAAGACACTTTGTTTCATTTTCTAACGAGATTGACACAAGGAAAGGAACTTTTCTTAAATGACCTTGTTCAATTTTTTAACAAGCTTGACACAAGAAGATGAACTCTACTTCGAAGCCTTGCTTCATTTTCTAATGATATTGACACAAGACAAGTAACTATTATTTGGGGACCTTGTTTCATTTTTTAACGAGTTTGACACAAGAAAAGGAATTGTGCTCCAAAAACCTTGTTTCATTTTTTAAGGAGCTTGACACAAGAGAAGGAACATTTCTCTGAGATTAGATCAAGGATTCCAAGAGGCCATGGCTTCCAGGAGGTTCTCATTAGATGGAAGAACAATGTTCTCAAAGGGATACATATCAAAATATCCAATGAAAATATTAAGATCCAATGCCCATACTAAATGATTCACCATATCACCTACTCACACTAGGTGGAAAGAATTTAAGAAAATAGTGAAAGGTTCATCTTCATCATTAGTTATGTGAATGGGATAGGTTTCCACATAACCTATGTTGGAGAAGATATCACTTGAATATTTATAACATTTAGGGAAGTAGGATGATTCATAGTAAAATCAGGACCAACAAATAAAAGTTATTCAATAGTCTCAATCCTTCCATCATGCGAGAAGCATAACACTTGAAAAAGTGTAGATAGAACAACATTCATAGTATAAACATAGTCACCTCCTAGGAGAAAATTGAAGTTGAAATGGCTCACAATAACCATAACATCAATATAGACAATTCTTCCTCCCAAGGTAATAGGAAATTGAGGAAGGATCCATAAGGGTTGATTGGTTCTTATGTTAAAGGCTAATAAATTTAGAGGGACAAACAGAATCTATGGGGAACCAAAAGCTTAATAAGAAGTGGAGAATACAATACTAACAGAAGCTACGTCATATTTAACATTGTGATGGATAGTATTACCATAAGATTCTACCATGATCTTAAAAGGCATTTCAGAAGGGAGACAAGGTTCTGTCAATCAACTAAAATGAAGGGAAATGTCCTATTTTCTTGGAGGGCATTTCATGGGAATGAGAGATATTCCCCCTTGTCTGATAGAATCAGAAGAGAAATAAAGAACCTGAGTGATATGATCCTTACTCTATATGGGAAAAGTACGATTGACTGAGGAAAGAATCAGGTTAACCATTTTATCAACTAATAGTTCGCTAGGAACAGACTCACAAGATTCACGCTCATAGAGAGTGGGATTGATTGGGTTTGGATTCTAATCAATCACTTCATCTAGTAGTGGTGGTTTGGGAGAAATATTTTGATAACCAATTGGAAGTTGAGGTTGAGATGTTGTAAGGTTTTCTAACACTCTTGAGGCTTCATCAATATAAGGATTAAGGTGAATAGAAAGATTCCCTTCACATAACTTACAAGTAAATTTGAATTTAGTGTTTTTCTCATGGACCTTATTGTTGGTAGTTGACGGTTTGTCACTAGCATGATCTGCAGAACATGGCGATAAAGGCTGATGTGAGCCTGTGGACCACACTTCTAACGCCTTAGAAATATCAGTACAATCTCTAATAAGGTGATCACCCTTACAAAGGATTCAAGGAAATTTAACTTTGCGGGGTTGATTGGAAGGTTCCTCCATTCTAGTTGCATTCAAAACAACGCTTTTTTCATTCCCCTCTTCTTATTTTGGTTCTCCTTCTTCATCCTTTTCTTCTTCTTCTTAACTTCCTCGTTATTAGAATCAGGGCTTTCACTAGGAGAGGAGGAAGAAAGGGATGACGAAAGAAGAGGTGAAGAAAGAAAACGATCAAATTTAGGATTATATTGAGGTTTATTTTGTTTAGGTGGAGGACTACATAGTCGAGGAGTAGTTTGGACATTCAGAACCATAGTGGTCAAAAACAACCAAACTAGCAAACTGATGCTAAATCTAGGAAGGCACAACGTTTCCATATAAGGAGCACTGATATTTCCAAAAGAACCAATATTCTTATTAGAGGGGTCTCCTTGATTGGTAGACTGAGTAACTGTTTCCATTAGTCTTAACCTAATATATACTAAGGAGTTTTTCCGCAGGGAGGATGTTATTCTGAGGTCAATTAAAGGATTTTAGAAATTAAAAGAAGAAAATAAAACAAAGGGGTAACTATGGAAAAGGGTTTACCAAGCAATTGTGAACTGAAATATACACCTTGGTGAACCAAGGACTTAATGTACATGAAAGGAATCTCCCTGAATGCATTGTTCGATGTATCTCGGTATACAAGGAAACCAAATCGGTTACCTATGGCGAGTATAACAACCTATGGCAGACTTCCAAAATATACTTGAACGTACATGGAAGTGCCATCTGTAGTATGGTTGTCTAATGCATAATTGTTTGGTGAGAGCATTCCCATATACTTTTCATGCTTGGAGCACCATCCAAGATATGTAAAGGAACGTAGAGAGTTATTTGAGACACTTACATATGTGGAACAAGAGATCACCCTCGAAATGCAACATTGAAAAACAACGACTTATCCTACTTTGAATGATGTCAGAACACCTCTCTAGCCTAGACATGTAAATGTTTTTGTTAATCTTACAAATTCTCCTTAGGTTGATTCAATAAATTCTAATTTTTATCTTTAATTAAGTTTCAATTTTGGCGCTCACCACAAATTTCACCTAAATATCCTAAAATGCAAACTAGCATGAGGAAATGAAATATTTCTCATTCAATGAAAATCTATCTAAGGAAGGGAAGAGACAAAGAGTATGCAACAAACAATATGTAGAAACCAATGTGAAAAATTCAATTCCATTTTAAATGCAATAGTTCCAATTTTAGTGTGCACACAAAACCATAAATGCCAATCCAAAGATTTTTTTTTCAATTCACTTAATTTTCGAAAATGAAGAAAACTAAGATGCAAAGTTCAGTCACTGATTGAAGCAAGGTTTTCATATTGCTGACTAGAACACCAATTCATATAAGAACTCAATCATCACACAAAATCCATTTGCAAACAACCTAATGATAAAAAAAAAGGAGAATCTAAAGAAATCCTTTCCAAAGGCAATAAAAATGAAATAAAACCAAATGGAGGCTTCAAAGAGACCACAAGATACTCAAAGGTGCAAGGAAGAGCAGTAGGAAGAAGGTTAATTAGAGAGAAAACCAAGACAAAGAAAAAATTGTGCATGAACATGGGCCAAAATAGGCGCAAAACAAGCACCAGTTCTATCTAGTGAAGGAAAAAAGGAATCTTAGCTAGGGTGCAATGCTCTGTCACAAGGCCAAAGGGTGCATTGGTTTAGGGATGAAAAGTTTTGACATAAGGATTGCAATTGAGACTCAATGAAATGTCTTCCTAGGTCCATTCTTGACTTCATAAGATAGTAAAGGTTTGAAGAAGAGGTAAGAGAAGCACAATGGGAAAAGAAACCACGAAGGGAACACATTAATCCCTAGTATGTTTGTCAATTCATTATGTAGAATCTATAACTGTGGACAAAAGTATCTTCCATAGACTCGGTGGACTAACCTCGAAAAATACAAGTACAAAGGGACTAATATTTTCCTTAAATTAAATAGATAATGGGATGAAGCATACATGGAATCTATTGTATTCTTCTCTCCATCCTTGGCTTGAATTCTACAATCCTATCTTTGATCAGTATAATTAGAACCTCCACAATCAGATAACACAATCCAATGATCCACATAATCTATTCAACATCATCTAATAACTTTATTTAGTAGATCAACATTGTATTGAAATATATGAAACCATAACATCATATATAGGAAAACAAAGGACTCTTGGCATTAATAGAAATGGAGTGAGCTGAAACCAAAATAAGTGTTGATATTGTGAAATATATCCTCCAAGTTGACTTGCCCTTTCCTTGTCACGAAGTTGACCTTTAGCAACCCCAATGCATGGAATATATATCTAAAAACAACAAATAAGGGCATAATCACTCTCCAAAATCCAACCCCTTGCCTATGGATGGAAGAAAATATATAGGACAAGGAAATAATTCATGACTTCGTATCCTTTTACTAATCTAGGCTTGTGATCCACTCTTGATTGGAGGATGAGTTCAAGGGATAAGGGATCAAAAATCCAATGTAGGATAGGATATGATTCAAGACTTTTATTTGGGGTAAATAGTTACAATAGATATTGGAAGCTTCTAGAAGAGAATGCTTTAGGATTATTTTTCTTTTTCCCAAATTTCTAGGATCATTGCATCCCCAACACTGAGGAAACTGCTGGTGATCATCAAAGGTGCAGATTAGGGAAACTTGGTAGTCAACAATGGCTAGTAAGAGACTAGGGTGAATTGGTTGTCAAAATGACTTAAATGAGGTGTTTTCGGGTAGAAATGTAGGGACTAGAATGAGCCATGCCTAGGGGCTTATGCAAGGATGATGAAAAAAGGGTTCAAAGGACGTTGATTGATCCAATTAAAGGCCTATTGACAATATGTCATTAAATTTCCTATAACACTCCCTATCAACTAAATCTGTATTATAAACCAACCCAAGCATGCTTCTTAAATATTCAAACTTCTTATTCAGAAGAGACTTGTTCAACAGATCAACTACCTATTCATCTTGGAATATATTGTAGATTCAAGACCCGATCTTATACCAAGATCCTAATGTAGAGGTACTTTTGGCTTATATACTTCATCCTTGAATGGAATATATGGTCTTCAGACCTATTGATGTTGTTTTTATTATCACAAATTATCACAATAGGATATAGAGGCTTTCCAAACAAATCTAAAAAAAGTTTTCTCAACAAAACAACTTCCTTTCCTACTTCATACGAAAAAACATATTCCTCTTCAGTACTATTTAAGGTAACATGATCTTGTTTTGTACTCTTCCATGAAATCATTACAAATCCCAAACTGAAACATCCACCAGTAGTGGTTCTTCAATCACTCTCATTGTCACCCCAATCAAAATCTATAAAACATGTCAACTTAACCTCCTTTCCATCATAGTTCACGAAATGGTGTATAGTTCCACATATATATCTCAAAATATGATTGGATGTTATCCAACATGATGAGGCTCCAACTAAAATTGACTACGAACATTTACAACAAAACATATATTGCTCTTTTATTGACCAAGTACATAAGAGAACCCACCAAATTATGATAGCTAGTAGGATTGGCTAGACTAAAGTCAAAGCTTCTCAACTTCTATAGATTAGTGACCATGGGAGTAGTCATATGCTTGGAATCTATCATATCAAATGTCTACAATATCTTGATTATGTATTTAGCTTGACCTGGATATATCTCTCTAGGGTTCTACTAGACTTCCAAACCCATGTAATAGTGCATAAGTCCCAAATATTTCATTTTGAATTCAGTTGCTAGATTTTTTTTGCATTATTGCATTATGCACTTCACACCTGTAGTAAACAAATTATCCACATAACACAAATTTCATTAAAATTGGAATTTTTTTATTACAAGGACATCACTAGAGTTGAATTTTTTGTTATTTTGGAATACTATATCCACTATTTAATTCCAAATTTAATGAAATATATGTTACATATAGAAGTGTAATGACTGGTTCATTCTTCACCACCGTTATATAGATATTTTCATCTACATATCTTTTTTTGAACCAAATTCGTAAGAGACATGTATCCATTCTTGCATACCATGCCCTACAAGCTTGCTCCAAACCATATAGGGCTTTATTGAGAATGAAAACATGTATATCTCTAATATTTATTTTCAAACCTTCAAGTTGTTCAATATATACTTCCTCGTCAATGTTCCCATTTAGGAATGTTATTTTTACATCCAATCGATGGATATTCTATCCCATAGTAGTAAGTAGAGTAACCAAAGATCTTATAGTAGTATAACTAGAACTAGGAGCAAAGGTTTCTTCATAGTGTATGCCTTCCTTTTGTGAGAAATCCATTGCAATGAATCTAGCTTTGTATTTTCCTATGTGTCCATTAATAACATATTTGATTTTTTAAATCCATTTTGATGTTACAATCTATTTGTCACTTGCTCTGGGAATGATTTCCCAAACCCCATTATAGATGATGGATTGATATTCTTCTACCATCACCTTCTTCCATTCCTCTTTATCAATATATTATTCAAATGTAGTAGGTTCAACTTCTATCAATTTTGTCATATATGGTACATATCTTGAATAGATTTTTTGTCTTTTGGTTTCTTTAAAAGTTCCTTTAGTAGCTCCATGTCGTTCAACATCTTGAAGTGTAGGCTTTAATCCATTTGTTCTCTTCTTTGTTTTGGGAATAATTATGGGTTGAATAGGCTCACTTGGTCCTTGTTCTTCTTGTTGTTTCATATTTTTCTGATGTAAAAACAGATCAACTCGTCGATATATATTTTGCAAGTGTAAAATTTGGGTATTCAAATGTTCATGGTTAAGTTTCAAATGAACTTAAATATGAGACAAAAACATTTGAATCTTAATGAAAAAAATTAAAAGAAACAACGTATCTAGGTCGTTCTCTAATGGCTAGGCAAATTTATTCATCTTGACTACAAAATGAGTACATTAAAATCCTTTGTCTCATAGAGTAAGTCTTATGCTAGAGTGGAATTGTTTCCCTTCAAAAAAGGTTCAACTTTAGAGAACTCTCACTCGCAATTTCACACCTTTATACAAAGAAATATGGCTCTAAAACAAAAAGGACTCTCTCATTAAATGTGGCAACAGGTCGTGGTACCTATTCTATGACCAAAAGAAAATGGTTGGTTGCTTCATGATGAAGTGTCAAAATGGTCTTTATCGAAAATACCATCGAGAATAGACTAAAAAATAGGCTTGTCGAATGACGAAATTATGTTGTCATTGATTTCAGAATGCCTCAAAACCCATGTCTAGGCTCCTAAAACACTAAAAAATACCTCCATATCGTCTCAAAAACCAAAAAAAAATATATGCTATAAATATTAAAGGGATTGACACTGCAAACCCAAATGTTATGTAGCCCAAATTTTTCAGCGTTGAATTTTTAAAGACCCTAGTCCGGGGTTCAATCCACAAATATTGCAGTTTGTTGTGATATTTTCGATGGTTTGGTACATTGCGATATGGTTCGATATATATATAAAATATATTTTTTTAAATATGTGGCAGGTCAGTGCCTCACAACTGGTTAACTAACTGCCCATGTGATCATTATTCCAACGATAATAAATCAATGACATATTAAAACTTGGCTCATCCAAACCATTAACATATAACTCTCATGGCATTCAAATGTAATGAATGCCATAGCTTTGTTATATGATATAATATCATTGCTGCCATCACTATCTTACTTGGCTCCTTCTATCCAAACATGTATCATGGGGATATAACATAGCTTCCAAATATGGTGGGCTCCTGCGAGTATCCTTTCCCCCAAATACGACACCCATAAACTTTAAATTCAATTTCTGCCACCACCATAACTAGGCCCATTTGATGGCCTAGTGGTAAGGCACATGTATTGCCGCAGTAGGTTAGTTATTTGACCTTCATGGAGATTTAACAAAATTTTGACCAGAGAAACAAGGCCACATTGCTTTTCCCGATTGGGCCATGTGTCACCCCCTCATTGGACTATGTGGCATCACCAAATTGGCCCAAAACCAACCAATAAAATTCTACGACTTGTCACCATCTACGGATGGAAAATTTCTGATGCCGACTGGTCCACATGCCATCTATACAACCCAGTCACTTTGCTAATGTCACTACTAATGGTGCTTATCGTACTGCCATGTGCCCTTCATTGATTGGTCAAACCGATCCAGTCAATGTTGACATCACCAAACACTTGTCACATCCATACTATTCCACATAATGCCACATGTTCTACCCAAAACATGCCACATGTCAACCATACACCTTGTAGGATGCCATGTCATTCCATGTTAGCTGACATAACATTGTACGTACTACCATGTCATCGTTCGGAATGCCATGTGGAAAAATGTGACTGGTCCAACTCGATGCCACAACAACTTACTAACTTCATCATTGTACTGCCATATCAACATGCTGACATCATCATCTACCACATCACCTGCCAACTAGGAACCTACTGATGTCATGTGACATCATCATGCCACTTTCCATCTTCTAACTGGTCCACATCAAATGATACAAACATAATGTTGACATCATCATATGCCACGCCATGGTACGAATCTTCCAAGTCATCTTATAGTTGCCACATGCCTTCACCAAAATCTTCAACAGGTCTCGTTCATACAATGCCACATGGAACCTTATGGGACCCACTTTGACCTCCTTTTCACTTTGTCCTAAAAGCATTTACTGCTCATACATTCTACATACAAACTCCATTTTTCAAGTCATTTGCGTGATTTGATTCATCTCGACGAGCACTACAACCTCATGCTATTTTCACAATGATCCAAGAGAATCCATTTTTATGCTTTTCATGATCAATTAGTATCCATGTGGAATTATAATTTCTTTGGATATGACCATCCTCGTCTCATAACATGACTAAACATAATCATCTTGGTTTTCAATATGACTAGAATCAATTCCAATTCAAATGACAAGATCCACCTGGATCATGCATCCCTACTAAAAAGAATTTTGGTCCACCAAAAGTTTATTACATCAATCACCACATACTCTAATAGTGTAGACTCTATTACAGACTCAACTAGACTTACTAATGTGATTTCCTTCTCACAAATCACTTTATTACAGACTTGATGATAATCAAACATAAGCCATGAAATCTACGTTGTTCCAAGAAAGCAATCCATCTATGGCTGATGAAGACTTACAATATTCCTTCCCAACTTATTTCACTTCATCTTGTAGATTTGGCAGTGGTTCCTCTCGTCCTGATTCTACCATTGTCGATTCTCATGGTAACATCAGACATGTAATCTTTGAATGTACCCTCAGTCTACATTGTGAACAAACTTTTTTTCCTCAATCTACCTTGGTCGTCTTATTGCTAGATCTCCCTGAGCATTGTCTTGACTATGTTGAATCTTCTTCTGAAGGTACTAACTACAATAAATTCTTTCCTAAAAATTTCTTCAATTGCAATGTTGCATTTTTCTTTCACATTATACTCCTTGTTGCATGGACCTTCTTACTATATACTTTCCTCTTCCAGAATTCAACTACACAATGAGTATTACTTCCATAGAAAGTGCATGGATACATACTCTTAATTACTTCCATGATGCAATGTTGATAAGAAGGTAACTCGCCATTTGAATCACTACTAGAATGGTTTTCCTACTTACCTTTACGATCTTGCATCTTCTTCGACATTTGTTTACGATGCAATAACAAAAAAAGATATACTATGTCACATTCCTTTCCGCAATAGTCACAAGTTGGTTGATCAAATCCCAATCCTTCATAATGGGGTCTCTCTTGGAATGATATTGGCTTAATTATACCTTGGAAATGGTTTTTGAGGCCTTGATCTTGCGGATATGCCATTTTCTCATTAACTTACTACTAATTTCCTTGGTATGTTTTTCGAATGCTCCAAACTCTTGATCACTTGAAGCGTCTCTATTTTCCATTCCCGAGTCAATATTCATAGAGGTTGGTACATATGAGATATCCTTAGATGGTGAGGAAAATGTTCCAGTTGCTTCTTACATTGATTGATCTTCTTTTAGAGTAGAAAATGGATAATAACTTTATTCAAATGACTACTGATGCAAAAGGTGAGCTTCATTATCTTCAATAATAAATGGACTTCTTTTTGAGGGACTTTGCCTATTTTGAATTTCCTACATGGCCCAAATTCTTCTTTGCAATCTTTGCTTACCTTCTTCAAATGCCAGCAACATTCACTGAAATTCAAAATTCTCTTGTCAATACTGCTCGCTAAACTCTTGCAGTTCTTGCAACTCGAATTTCTTCATGCTTTTTTCCCATTATAAAATCAACCTCCCATACCTTAGCAATGCAATATTTGATACCAAAATTTGATTTGAAAATGGATCGATTCATTGTTATATATTTGGCAAGTATAAAATTTAGTTCTTCAGATGTGCATGGTTATGTTTCAAATTAAATTAAAGATAAAACAAAAACATTTGAAACTCAAAAAATGACAAAAATCAAAAGGAACAACCATGTGATAATAGAGTTCTCCCATATTGGGCTATGTCTCTTGGCCCTACTCCAATGGCTAGTTCTCTCTATTGATCTCAGTTGCAAAATGAGTACATTAAAATTATTTGTCTCATAAAGTAAATATTATGCTGAAGTGGCATTGTTTCCCTTGAAGAGTTGTTCTCCTTTAAGGAACTCTCCCTCGCAATCAAACTCCTTTTTACAAAGAAATATGGAAACAAAAAAGAGGACTCTCTCACTGAACATGGCAAGAGGTCTTGGTATTCATTATGAGATAAAATAAAAAAGTTGATTGCTTCATGATGAAGTGTTGAAATGGTCTTTCTTAAAAATCCCATCGAGAATAGACCAGAATAGGCCAATTCAGTGAAGAGACTGATGTTTCCATTGCATCCAAAATGCCTCAAAACCCCTATATATGGTCTTGAAATACTAAAACATATCTCCATATGGCATCAAAAATCCAAAAACAATGTATGTTGCCGATATAAAATGGCTTGAATTTGCAAACCATTCAGAAAAATGTTTTCTAGCCCATGTGGTTGGGTGTTCATGCTTTAAAGACCCCTGTCCAGGGTTTGATCCACAAACATTTTGATTTTTCGTGATATTTTTTAGGTTTAGTACATTGCAATATGGATCTATATATATATATATATTATATATATATATATATATATATATATATATATATATATATATAATATAATATATATATATATATATATATATATATATCTGTGTGTGTGTGTGTGTGTGTGTGTGTGTGTGTGTATCTATCTATCTACTTGAATATGTGGTGGGTCGGTACTACAAATTCAGTGAACCGATCGCCCATGTCATCATTGTTCCAACATTAATAAATTAATGATGTATTAAATCGTGTCTCATCCAAATCATTAACAAATAACTATCATGGCATTTAAATATAACCAACACTAAAAGTTTGTGATATCATATTATATCACTGTCATCATTGCTATCTTATCTAACTCCCATTATCCAAATATGTATCATGAGTAATGGTGGGGTTGCCAAATATGGCGGGCTCCCGCCATATCCTTTCCCCAAAATACGACACCCATAAACTTTAAGTAGAAGTTTCCCCACCACCATACCAAGGCCCATTTGATGGCCTAATGGTAAGGAATATATATTGCTAGCGATAGGTGATGAGGATCATCAATAGATAAATTAATGCACCTTAATGCGACTCTCCAACTTATTAAAATAATCTTTTCTCACATTTATTTAGATATTTTATTACATTTTTCTTATTGAGAATGGTGAAGGTGAGATGTTATGTCATCTGGCCTAATGTGTAGTAATTGTAGGATTTGGAGCCATTTTGGGCTAATTTAAGTGTAGAAACTTGAAGTAGACAAGAAATAGGGATTTTATGAGATTTGGTCTACCTCCTTAACTACTCAATCACTCAAATATTTCTCCACTAGATCTCATCAGCTTGGAGTTACAAACAACCAAGCCAATTGAGTTCATTGGCAGCAAAGTTTGTGACAATTGAAGACAAGTCAATCTCGAGTTTGGGAGCCAAGCCTCCCAAATTTTTAGGAAGTTTTTGGTAGCTTCAATTGTATAGATAAGAATGCCTAGGGCCTCATTAGGATTCAACTTTTTATTGTGGCCAAGAGGAAATTTCGATCTAACATATTGTGATTGTTATTCTCATGTTATTTTTGACATTTTGATGATTATGAAAAGGGTTTTTTTGATCTAGCACTGAGTTGAGTCATAGGGTTGAAGCTCTTGAGTTAGGGCCCAAGCCTAGTAGTAGAGGTTCCTCTTTTTGTACATGTATGCTTAGATTAGAATCATAGATTAGCTACTGAAGTTATCTATGCTTTGTTACATTTACAAGTCTTTCAATGACTGGTTAGTTTTGACTCCATTAGTTGGAGAAGCATATCAGTGTTACAGTAGTGAAAGAAGATACCTCAAAAAGGCTTGTGACAGTTTCCCCTTCCTCATATCGCTCATGGGATCATGGTTTGATGGATCCACTCTCAGAGCCCCAAAAACAAATTTATCTATTGGTAATTACATAATTTAGGATTTCTTGTTGAGTAGATCATTCTTTATGATTTCATAGAAGCACCTACAATTGCCATTTTGGTTTCTTGATTTGTTGTAGATTAGAAAGCATTCCATTCCATAGGTTTAAGCCATTAGCCAACAATAAATCACTTTCTCAAATTCAACTCATATTTTTGACATTTACATAAAGTTGTGCATGAATGAGGAAAAGAATGTGTTGTTGCAGTAGTTGTTGATCTGCAGGGAGGAACTCAATCCACTAGCCTCATCTAAGTCTTCTCCATATCTCGCCTAATCCTACCAACCACTAGTTCATATTTCTATTTTTTAGCCAGCATGGACAACCACCTTGAGCAAATCCAACCATCCTAAAGAGTTGGGCTGATCCTTGGGTAGTGTGCACCTTCCCTACCTTCCTACAACTTTTAGCTAAGTTTCCTATAGTAAATCAACACATCATGTAGTAAGTAAAGGAAATACTGTAGAAACTACATTAAACCTTGTAGAAACATGTTTGAGATTGTTTTGGGAAAAAATGATGATCAAAGCCAAGGTATACCTTGAACTTGACTTCCATACCACTCAATGCCATTTTGGACTAGTTTTTCCATACCTTCCTCCCTTGAGAAAGGTCGGATTATTACCTTAGCATTTCCATTTCTAAATTGGAAACTAAAATACTATTTTATGCAATATTTAGTTACTACATTCATATATCAGTCATAATAGTGTTAGAATAATATTCATGCCTACTTAGTCTAGATACCTAGATGATAGAATGAAAGGTTAAATTAGTTCTCTTCTGCAAGTAATGTGTGTTAATTTTTAACTAGGTAATTTCATGTCATTTCATAGCGCTTTCTCTTCAATACTTTTATTTTGTTAAAATAGGCAAGAATTTACTTTATTAACTAAAGATAGCTTTACATTCACTATCTGTAGTAAACCTCCTTCTAGTCCACAGAAGATTGGTTTGAAAAACCCTATTGGCCTATCGCTCAAGTTCAAAACTAGCAAGAGTAGACTGTTGCATCTACTGTTCATATAACATTTTCACCTACAAGTTTGTATGAACCCTGGGTTGATAAAGTAAAGTTGGTCACCCTAGGAGTTGTAGCATCCTTTCTAGAATATTGAGGCTCATCACTTTTTGGCATCATTTTCGTGTAGCTATCTAGGTAGATGTAATTTTTTCTTTCCCTTTTAGTTGACATTTAGTAAATACACGTAATTTTTTCTTTCGTTTTGTTTTTCATCCAATAGGTAGTTGCAATTTCCGTTTTCTTTCTATTCTACAATTAGTTTCATTCAACAAATAGTTGAAATTTTTCCTATCTTTCTATTTTGCACGTAGTTCCGTTTAGAAAATAGTTGCAACTTCTAATTTCTTTCCATTCTGCAAGTAGTTCCTCAAAGGCCATAAAAAAAAAAACAAATCTTTCATGCCTCGTAGGAGTAGAGAGAACTTCAATTTTTTTTTTCCAAATAATACCCTTCCTCTAACCATCCTTCAGCACATTAAACCTCTCTTTCTGCATTAGATAATATATTTTTAACTTTAATATGTTAATTAAGAAGGTTTATGCATAATTGCATATTTGTACCTAATATTATAAATTTTTCTGGAATATTGTGAGAATATTGGGCAAATTATAAAGATTTGGACAAGGAAATGTTTTAGGGACTTTCTCCATACTACAGAAGGATCAATTTTAAATAGTAAATCAAGAATATATTATGAAATTATTGCACAGACTTTGGAGCTTCAATGATTCAGAAAATCTAGGAATGTGTTCCTGTCATTTAATGCAGATTCCTAGTATTGGGAACCAAATCCACTATTTGAGGGATTTTGGTTGGGAAAGATTCCTCCCTTCACGGTAAATGATTGCTAATCATTTTTTATAAGTGCCAAGTTGAATTTTCCTCTATGGGTTGATTTTTATTACTCTTCTTGTCAAGGGAACTCGAATCTTTGTAGCTCCACTTTCACTTCTTGCAGGGATATAATTGTATTGATGGAAATAATGAAGATTGGTACCATGTTCAGATTCTAAATATTGCTTTCATTCATAAGACTCTAAGTTTCCTCGGGCTTGGCCATCCTAGGAGACTTAAAGCCCTTTTTTTATTATTTATGCTTCTTCCTTTTACTTCTTATTCACATGCATCTCTTATTCTTATCTTTTTTCTATTTCTACATTTAGCATTAATGATTTCTTGTTGTAGGATTGGGTTAAAGGGTTGAAGTAAATTATTTTGTAGGATCAAAAGAATCATTTCATCATTGGAACAAATTTGGAAGGTCATATTAGTCATTGAACTACTTGGATTAGTTTTCTTATTCCCAAATCTAGATTTTTGGAAGTCCCTTATTGAAAATAACATTAAATTTATGTTATTTTTTAGAGCATGCTAACGAGATTTAATCACGTTTATTTGACTTGAATTATATTGCAAAAAAATTATAGTTAATAAAAAAAATTACCCCATTTAATTTTCACTTGATTAGGTTAAGCATTTGATAGATTTACTAGCTCGCTAGTTCTCAAATTTCTATATTTTAGACTGGTAATTTTCTGTTATTCTTTAGCATGGGTTAATAGAGATATTTTTGAGTGATTTCACTTGTAATGGAGGCCTAATATACCCTAGTCAATAAAAAAAAATTTACCATCCAATTTTGATTTACTTTTCTTAATCACTCGATGAATTATAACTTCCTGTAGAAAATCTCAAACATCCTGTACTAGCTAGAAGATCTCCCATAGCAGCCTTCCAACATGTATATACTTTCCCATATTCATTCAAGAAGCTTGGAATTGGTCCCTTAGGGTTGCATACTGACCCCTAGGCTCTAAATAGATTGTGGAGGAAGAATAAACACCAATTAGGGGATTCCTTTTTACAATGTAGATGAGGCCTATTTATTCGAATTCATGGTCTTAGGATTTCAATTACAATTTGTTGTTCTTACTTAGGATTAATTTCTTTTCCATTTCAAGCATTTCCATTTCTACAATTAGTTTAGGATTTGATTTTATTAAATTCACTCCATTACATCATGACAATGAAGGAAGGATACATTATATGTTGCACATATAGTGCCAATACCACTTAAGTTTGTACGAACCTTGAGTTGATAATTAAAGTTGGTAGCCCTGGGAGTTACAACATTCTTGTTGCAATACTAAGGCTCCTCACTTTTTGGTGCCATTTCTAGGTTGGTTTGAAAGTATGCATTGTTTTCTTCCCTAGTTAATTCATTTATTTTTCTTTTTGTATAAAAAAAAGTTTTGCATTAGGCATATTTCGTTTCAAAAACATAAAATTGCATTGCATGAGCATTCTTATTAAAAATAAATAAAAATAAAAATACTTCTCGAGCACCAACTCTCCCCCATTTGATCACGTTGTGTAGTAAGAGACACATCACCATTCATTTATGCAGGTAGAAGAAGAAGAGGTGGCGACGAAGGAAGAAGAAATGGATGGAAATGATGATAATGAAGAATATCCTCTTGGATTTTCCATTCAAGATATTGATGTCTGTGTGCATATGAAGAACATTCCTCCATCTTTCCTTCCCAACTTCCATGCTATGAGGTCATAGGATCCCGAAAACTTTCTCTTTGAATTTGAAATTGTTTGTATATCTTATGGTTACCAATTAAAAATTAAAAAATTGAGATTGTTTCTGACAACATTGAAGGATAGAGCTTTTAAATGGTTTATCAGTTTAGGGATTAATTCAATAAGATAATGGAATGATATGCAAAATATATTTCTAGAAAAATATAAAGATCATGATCTTAAATAAGAAATATTTACAATGAACAAAAAAGAAGATGAGAGCCTTGAGTATCTAACAGAGAGGTTCATATATACTGTTAAGAGGGAAAATTACATCATATAGGATATGACACACTAAAATCCCTCTTACTTACAACAATTAGGGATGACTGGATTGATCTCCTTAATCTCATGAGTAGAAGAGAAGTATACAAATTATCATTTGAAGAAATTTGTGAAACATGCAAACACATATCAAGAGGAAGGGAAAGAGTAAGTAAATCAATGTCAAGATGGGTAAGTATAACTAAACCTAGAAATTTGTTTGATGATTTTAAAACAAAAATTCTTATCAATCTAACCAAACAAGTATAAATGTTAAGAATGAAATATGAGGAAAAATAGGATGCTAATATTTGTGTTTTCCATGTAGAATCACATGATGTTAAACATTGCCCCTAATTACCAAGGTTGATGGATGTTTTCAAAGAGGACAATGGATAAAGTCAATTCATAATGTAGCTATGTTATGTAGCTCCAAGAGGACCATGGAAGATTATTCAGCCTGATATAATGCAAGATTCTAATTCAAAATTTCAAGATTATGCAAATCCATCTTAAAGTAATTAGAACACACCCTTTCCTTGAAAACCTTGGCCATGTCAATCCGAAAGCCAATATTGGCAACAAGGTTGGTAAGGAACTTATGGGAGCCATCCACAATATCCTCAATATTTTCCACAATATCCTCCATACCCAAATCCATGTTATTCATATCATTCACTTCAACCACAATCAACCCCAACCACATCCATCTAAAATATTCGCTCTCGCTCAACTACCTATACCACCATTTTTGAACCCACACAAGGAAGTAGCTTAGCGCACTTAAAATGTTAAGGCACAACACTTCTAGAAATCTCCTCTTAATCTCAATGATATTTATCTTAGCTCCTTTTTTTTCTAAAAAAAGGGATTCTCTTGATGTCTTTAAAGGACAACATTTAGAAAAAGAAGATTCGAATTAGAAGACCAATGAATCATGGGATGCACTTGATGAAGAGCAGACACCAAAATTAGAGATTGAGAAAGTTCCCTCATGTTTACCATCATGACCCCTGCGGGTTCAAGAGAATAATCATAGAAAAGGAATCATACCTGAACTTCATGGAACAAGAAGACATCTAAGGTGATCCAAATCAGCAAGTGGACCAAGGGCATATAAACTACAATAAAATATGGTTCAAGATAATCAGTAATTTGTAGCCACACATGCTTATTCAACAATTCCTGATCTCATGTCAATCAAAGCATTTGGTCTCTAAAATTGAGGTACATGTCAAAGCATATATTTCAAGCCTACACATTAGTTTATCTTCCATGTTTATGTGCACATGACTCCATTGGAAGTATTCTTATACCTGAAAGAGATTTTTTTTTCACGTAGATAGGATAGAAAAAATAAAAGATGAAAAGTAACAGAAAAAAATAAAATCTCAAGTGAAAACCTCCTTTGGGGCTCCTCAGATTGGCTCATTGATTGAAAACCTTCATGAGGTGGTCAATGGGTTGGAAAAACTAGAAAAAGGAGAAAAATAAAAGACCTAGGTGAAAACCTACTTTGAGGCACCCAGGAAGATCTACTAGTTGAAAACCTCATTGAGGTGCTAGTAGGCCTAGAAGAAAATATATATATATATATATATAATATATATATATATATATATATATATATATATATATATTATATATAATATATATATATATATATATATAAATATAATATATATATATATATATTCTCTATGTATGTCTCTCTCAAGAATGTATGTGTTATCTGAATTTTGCAAGCAACAGAAACAAGTTAGCCACCAAAAGAAAAGTTTATCAAAATCCTAGTTAGAGGAAGTAAAATTTTGACTTTTTCCTCCTTTTTTCAGATTCTCCAAAAGCACCAAAGCCATGTCAATCCATCACCCTCATCTATTTCTACCATCCACTCATCATTCCCAAGATTTTACCTCTCATATTTCTTAATGTCATAAAATTCCACAGGAAGATCTTGTAGATACTACACGAAACAAAAATACATAGAGCAGAAAATTAATTTTGTCATATTGTAAAAACCATGCATTTGTTTGCCAAGTTATTTTAGGGGGAGATGCATGTGAATGATAGTAACATGCCAAATAATTTCAGCAAATTCTTATGCACACTTTTCAAGAAATTGACCTCCATCACCTACAACCATTTTTGAATTTTTTCGATACTCATGCATCCATTTGCAAAGATGTTTCATGTGTAGATGCATATGGATTATGATAATATGCCCAAGAAATTTCAGTAAATTCTAGAGAACAATTTTCGAGAAATCAACCTCCATCACCTATAGCCATTTTTATTTTTTCTCAAGATTCATGCATGTGTTGGCCAAGATTTTGTATGGGGAGGTGCACAAGAATGATGGAAAAATGCTTAGAAAAGTTCAAGTAAATCCATTCTACAGTTTGGGACATATGGACAAAACAAGTCTCTTATAGGAGGTTGTCCTCAATTACTACAAGAAGTTCATGTAGTACTATAGGATGGCCAAGAAGAAGCTACATGAGGCAATCTGATTGGAGAAAGGGGTCAAAGTGTCATTTATTCTTTAGGGAAGCTTGCTATAGTTCCCCCAACACCACTTTCATCAATCATCCACTCCATATAACCAAAATCCATCTTCAAATTCCACTCTTCCTTACATAAAAAGAAAAAAATAAGAAAATCTTTTTCATCAACTTTTCCACAAAAATGACTCAAAATCATCCTCAAATGGATTTTTTGATCGAACACTGAGTTGAAACATAGGTCACCTCAAAGGAGGCTTTCAACCTATTTTTTTTCCCTAGGAACCTTAATGGAGGTTTTCATCTAGGGATATTTTCATTTTCTCTTTTTTCTCTCTTGGGCTGCCTCAAGGAGCTTTTGAACCAAAAATTTTGCCTCAGGTTCCTCATAGAGGTTTTCACCTAGGCCCCTTATTGTTTTTTTCATTTTTTTTCATTTGCTTCTTCAAAAATAAACACATTCTTCAAGAATTTGGTGAGCTGGAAGCTTACACACTTCCAAGAACATTCACTTCCTTATTGATGGTATTGATGAAATCTTCCTTTGATATAGGTATTTTATAGGACTTCAATCTATATCCATTGACAAGCAAGGGGATACCTTCTTCATCAATGGTCATTTTTTGCACAACCGCATTTTCATGTCACTTTTCTATCAGATATGGGCCTAGCCACCTAGTCATCAATTCGCCTATGAAGTCCTTGAACATGGAGTCATAGAGAAGAGCCCAATCTCCTTGAAAAGGTTTTTCTTTGATGTTTTTATCATGCAAAACATTTCTTTGTACTTAAACAACTTTTGTGTGTAGGAGGGCTTGCATCCTGAATTCATCTAAACCATTGAGTTGGAGCAGCCTCTCTTGTTGTGCCTTTCTAACATCCAAATCCAGCTTTGCTACTATTCTGAAAGTGTTGTACTCAAAGTCAATCAAGGTCAGAGCCTCATTGCCATTGACCATGTCAAAAGGGGTGAAGCCAGTGGCTATCTTCCAGGTTGTATTGTAGGCCGAGGTGGCCTCCAGTAGTCTGTCAGCAGAATATTTTATGTTGATGCTTACAACCTTGGTGATAATGCTCTGCTAGTAACGTTTACTTGCCCATTGGACTATGGATGATAAGCAACTGACTTCTTGTGCTTGATCTTATGATGCCTCAACAAATTGTCAATTAGGTTGTTGGGTCAAGAAAAAGGTATGTCTTCCCCTTGGTAATTGTTTTATTTAGCACTCATCCTCACACGATTATCTTTGTTTACGAATAAACATAGAGGAAATAATAGCTAAAGTCGAGTAAATGTAATCAATAAAAAATTAGATGAATCTAAATAGGAAAAACTAATTTTTACTATCTTTATGTGCAGAATTCACGAATTGAGTGATAGCTTCCCAATCGAGAGAACGACAACATCACATAAGGGAAAGCACCAATGTCAGAGGCAAGGCAGGAAAATGGAAGATCGGGAAAAACAATGACTATTTTATGACAGAAGCAGATATTGTATAACAATTCGCTTTTATCTATTTACCTTCTAAATGTAATATATAAGGCCAAAACGCAAAACTACACAAAGTTCAGAATTTCACAATTTGTAATTATTCCTTTTGATATATAACACAGTTATTGTGGATGTTGTAACTTGGTTAGTTATATTAGTGAAGAAAGGTTGCATTTAATTCATACTTATATTCTAAGTATCTCTTAGCAGAGACTTCTGGTGACTTTGGGCCCAATCAAGAGATGATCTATTGCTTCACCTGTCTCATAAAATTTTCTATTTCATTCTTGATTGCTTGTTAATGTTAAGTTAATATTACTTTTGATTATTGTAAGGATTGTAGATTCAGTTCACATTTGTTGTTCATTCGAGATTTAGAGTGATCAGTGTGTTGTATGCGTGTGATAATTTTGATTGAATTGGTTATGCTAGTTCCAGCTCAAACCATTGTTCCTTTCAGATAATTTTATCATAGATTTCAGAGATAGAATTAATCATTTTATGTTTCTACAATCATTTTCTATTTACATACAATTGTTATTCCTGTATCGTTTATTGTTTAATTCAGAATTATTGTTCAATTGGGAATTGTTGTTCAATTCAGATTTGCTATTTAATTTGGAATTACTGCTTAATTAGGATTTGTTGTTTATTTAGGATTTCCTATTCAATTACCATTACTGTTAATTGTTACAATTTTTTTCATGATTGAATGAGTTAGCTTCGATTCTAGTTAAGACTGCCATGCGTGATTCTTTACAAGTTGTATTCATATCGATTTTCTTCCATGATAGGTTAAGTAGAATTGTAGAGTGCATTATGAATTTCTTTTAGAATTACTTCTTTTAGAGTTGATTCGATTGAGTTTGAAGAATATAGTCATTAGCTTGCAACGACTTTTTATTAGTTAACCTCTAAATTCATTGCATATATAGTGTTGTCACTCTTGAAATAAAATGACTTGCCTCGTGTTGATAATTAATGTAGAAATTAAGATTTCCTATAAAAAGACATCTTAGTGCACCAACATTTTGGTGTCATTGCCGGGGAGAGTGTTCGAAAGTGATTTCCTTTTTGTCTTGGTATAAGCGAATTGGATTTTAAAAACGAGAGCTACGAACCTGTGTACCTAGCAAGTAAAGTGCTTTCTTACTAGCCCACTTTTCAACAAAATCTTAGAGGTTAAATAGGAATTGGTTTTTATGAATGAATAGGAATAAAATGATAGAAAAAGAAAAAAAAATCCCCCTCCAAAAGCCACAAAACCAAAGGGATCGGTGAACCTTGGGAGAACAACCTTTATAGATGAAATTCTACAAAAAGCATAGTCTCAAGCATCAGTAGGATTCCTTGTTGCAACTGGAAAAAATCCTACTATAATACCTCAAGCAGTAGGCTCACCATCTACATCTCATGCTGAGATTCAAAGCCAAATTGGAGGATCTGATATGATTCTTCAAGCTACAGTAAGCTTACATTATGATCCTATACAAGAGGGAAAGTTGTGTAACTTAAGAGAGGGAGGAGGAGAAACCAGTGGAACTACTAAGGTAGGACCTCAGTTGTATGAACAAGGGTCTCCTATGATCGCAAATCTAGGTAGTGCTGCAAAGCCATATCGTGTTGTTAATCCCTCACTTACTCGAAAAGCACCCGATAAAATGTCTTAAGAGTATTGACACATATTTGACTAAATGGAAAACCAACAACATCAAGGTCAAACCTCGACATTGGAATACCCCATAGTCGACCAAGTGGCCAATGCCCCCATGATGGCTATTCCTCTACAGATCATCCCAAATTTTCACGGGATGATCACATAGGACCCTGATGCCTTCTTATTCGAATTTGACATCCTCTGTAGAGGGTACGACTACACCATTGACCCCCAAAAGATAAAACTATTCCCTTCTACTCTGAAATAGAAGCTTTAAGATGGTTCATGGGTCTGGGTGGATGAACTATTAATTCTTGGGACAATATGAAAACTACCTTCCTCACTAGATACCAGGACTTTTACAAGACTAGGGAGCTAAATGATGAAATTTTTAAGATGGTTGCAATGGACAATGAAACTCTAGAAGAATACGTCAAAAAATTTCATTATAACTTGCATAGATCTCCACACACCACCCTACCAAAAGAAGTCCTAAGACCTATCTTAATTAAACGAATGAAAGAGCAATGGTTACAAACTCTAAATTTAATGTGGAAAGGAGATATTTCTCAAGAACTTTATGATGAAATCATTCACTTGTGTATCAGGTGTTTGTGAGGAATCTCACACACAGGATCAACAAGTTAAGATATCATGAGCAGGGGAAGAAAGCCACATAGTGGAGGAGTAACACGAATGGAAGTCGGTAACCTCCTAGAATATTTAAAAACAGACATCCTGGGCACCCTCACGATGCAGCTAGATGTCCTACAGGCTAACCAAAAACAAGCTTTAGCATAACAAAATGTGGTCATTTTCTGTCCATGCTGTTGGAAGAAGCACAACCAATGGGAGTGTCCATTAGACATGGTTCAGACATGCGCAATGGTTCATCACTCTTGGGGTTGAAAGCAATGTTCAAGGAAGTAGAAGAAGAGACAAAGACAACATATCTAATGAACCGGTATCGACAGTGGTAGGAAAAACCTCCATGTATGTCATAAGATGTATCCCAGTTCCTTCCTTCTTCATAGTTTAATCAGCAACAAAACCCTAGGGTAGCATGACAAGGCCAATCACCCTACTCAAGTTGGCAACCTCAGCCATTCCCTATGACACCATGGTCAACTCAATCCTTTCCATGTAATGGCCACCTAAATTCTCCTTTTACTCATGTTTGGAAAGGAAATCCATATCAATCCCAGTGGTCTGCCTCCACTTCTCAAAACTTGAATTGGTCTACAAATTGGTAGCGTCATTTGGGAATATCCAACACTCCTATGGGGATAGGTCCTCAACTTGAACCTACGCTGTCAACCCCTTATCCATTACAATAAAATATTTAGTCTCTTTTGCACCCTCAAGTGCCAGCCCTACCGAATCCAAATCCCAATAACAGACCTGTCCAGCTAGTGCAAATTGTAGAAAGCTCAGACTATGAGACTGAGAAAAAATAATGTAATGAATAGAGATTGAGGTCAAGTTGTATCATCACCCCTGGGGAAAATAGGGACTAGCCATTGATTAAGATCGAAACACCACCTATACATATACCGCCAACTCTACATATACCACCACCAGTAACTGATACTGAAATGAAATGAGGAGAAGGGACATATCAAAAGAAAGATACAGAGGAACTCATAGTCACTTCCCCCCCATTCCCCGAAAGGTTAACAATACCTAAGCTAATTGTGTACCCAGATTTTGATCTTGTAGGGGAACTAAAAAATCTTTGCATAAAAATTTCACTCCTCCAGGCCACTCAGTACATTCCCATCTATATTAGAACAATTAAAGAGTTATGTGTAAAGAATCTTATGAGGAAAGATAAAACTTCACCCACCATCCATGTTGTAGGAATCTTATCTAATTTACTCTTCAGAGAGGAAAATCTGGTAAATTATGAAGATCATGGGAATCTTATAGTGACAATTTAGATATATGGATGCAACCATTAATATGTTAACAGTAGAAACCTATCAATCACTTGGTATTACAGCCTTGGAACCAACCACCACCTTACTAGAACTTGTTGATCATTCAGTGGTAAGGCCAGAAGGAACTCTTCAAGACATTAAGGTCTTTGTTGATTCATGGGAATACCGAGTAGATTTTCTTGTTATAAACCCGAAGAGTCAATTGGATGGGCACCCTCCAATACTCGGTTGAACTTGGCTAGAGACAGTTGATGCCTATATAGGCTACTGGAAGGGCACCATGACTATTGCAAAGGGGGATGTTGTAAAAAATATTGTTTATATCCCCCTAATAGACCAAGTGTACCCATTGTAAAACTATGTAAAAAACCACCAGCATACCTGGATGAAAGCATCTGTTCACCACTCACAGTAGCAAAGGCACTAGAATTCAAAGATCAAACTAAAGATGGTGTTATCAATAACTTCATCAATCATCCAGCTAATGTGAGCAATGTAAAGTGCCAAATGCTGAAAGAAATCCTTGATAATGAAGCATAGAAAGATCCTTTAAAGGATACTGATGATCAACACATCCACACAATTATTGTTCATAATAGCAAGCTGATGGAAATTGAACCAGGAAAAGTTTTAAACATGAATAATAGCTTGGACAATGATCAACAGAAAAATCTCATTCAAATCTTGCAAAAATATAAAGGGGATTTTCCAGGGATTATCTTGATATGAAGGGTATAGACCCATAGTTGTGCACTCATCACATCTATACTGAGAAGGATGCTCAACCTATCCAACAGCCTCAATGCAGATTGAATCCCCACCTTAAGGATATTATGAAAGAAGAATTATAGAAGTTGTTTGATGTGAATTTCATTTATCCTATTTTTGATAGCAAATGGGTTTTCCATTGGTGGTCATCCCCAAGAAAAATGGGAAATGGTGTATCTATGTGGATTACTAGGAACTTAACAAGGAAACAAAGAAAAATCATTTCCCTCTCTCTTTTATCAATCAAATCCTTCATACCTTGGCAGGGAAGCAATTATTTCCCTTCTTGGCAGGGAAGCAATTCTTTCCCTTCAGTGGCTACAATCAGATTCAAATCACCCCCAAAGACTAAGATAAAACAACCTTCACCTATCCCTAAGGTACGTTCACTTACAGAGTATTACCATTTGGCTTATGCAATGCCCGAGCCATGTTTCAAAGAGGTATACTTAGAATTTTTTTCAGACTTGATAAACGAAGGACTTCAAGTATATATGGATGATTTTACTCCATATGGGGATGACCTCGATAAAGAACTGCAAAGATTAGAAAATGTTTTAAAATGATGCATTTCTACCAGGTTATGTTTAAGAAATGTAAAGTGTCACATGATGATGACAAAGGTGTAATCTTGGGACATTATATTTCTGTAGCAGGGATACAGGTAGACCCAACAAAAATACAGTTATTTCTCTTACTGTGTACTCCCTATTCTCAGACAGAGGTACGTAGTTTCCTGGGATATGCAGGCTATTATCACATATTTATTAAAAACTTTTCACAAATTGTTGCACCTTTATATGCTTTAACTGAAAATGTTGATTTCAAATGGTCTATCAAATGTGATATAACTTTTACAGCTTTAAAGAAGTTAGTCTCAATAGCACCAGTATTATGTGGATCAAAATGGGAGCTGCCTTTTCACATATCCACAAATGCATAAGATGCAGCTATAGGCATTGTCCTCGGTTAGGAAGAGGATAGGTAGCCTTTTTCTATATATTATATTAGAAAAAATATTACTCTTCCAGAACTTAGTTATATAATAACAAAAACAGAATTCTTAGTTGTTATTTATGCAATAAACAAATTTAGAAATTACATAACTGGATACCAAGTTTTTATGTATACTGACCACTCTATCATTCGGTATTTAGCTAACAAACCTTTCACAAATGGTCGAGTGAATCGTTGGCTATTATTTTTGCAGGAATTTGATATTACTGCTAAGGATCATCTGCGGAAGGAAAACCAAGTTGCTTATTTTCTGTCTTGAATCTCGAAGGTAAATGACCCACTGGTAGTGGATGACCAATTCCGTGATGAACATTTGTTTGCCATGATAGTTAAGATGCCATGGTATGCAAATGTGGCAAATTATCTGGTAGTAGGTAAGTTGCCTACGAGTTTGACAATGAGGGAGATGAAACAGATCGTTTAGTGCAACGCCTGATCCTTTTCAATTGGTAGATATCTTTTCCACATAGGGTCCAACATGTGTATACATAGATGCATTCGCAAGGATGATATTTATGACATCCTGAAAGCTTTCCATGATGAGCCTTGCGGAGCTCACTTCGAAGATCGAAGGATAGGGCATAAGGTACTATAGATGGGCTATTATTGGCCCACTATTTTTAAAGATGCTAAGAAATATGTTGAGGCTTATGATAGCTACCAAAGGATGGGCCGACCTGGCAAATCTGATGAAATCCCACTGCCACCCCAACTAGTCATAGAACCCTTCGAACGATGGGCATTGGACTTTGTTGACCCATTGCATCTGCCATCGACTAAGAAATCCTACATATTGGTTGCTACATAATATGTCACAAAATGGTTGGAAATATTATATTTACCAAGAGCCAAAGAGGAAGGCGTGATTAACTTCCTCTTTGGGCTATTTGTGCGGTATGGTTTACTCCAGGAAGTCATAACAGATGGGGAAGGGAAATTCCTAGGACACAACATTATTACCACTCTCAGAAACCATCACATTATAAATAGGATCACTTCCCTGTATCACCCATAGGTGAATGGGCTCGTCAAAAGCACCAATAAGGTCATTGAAGCGATTCTTACTAAAACAGTTTCAACACATCGGCGAGACTGAGCTGCTACACTACCAGAGGACTTGTGGGCCTATCACATGACTTAGAGGAATACTACAGGATACTCTTCATAGCAGCTCCTTTTCGGTAAAGAAACTATTTTTCCAATCGAACTTGAAATAAAGACTCTAATAAAGGCTTAGGAAGTGGGGTTGGATTTAACAAAAACCCAAATAAAGTGTCTCCAACAAATCAACGAACTAGATGAAGCTCGATCGCTAGCTTTGCAATGAACTACAATTATTCAACAACAAAGGGAAAAGTGGCATGACATCCTCATAAAAAAGAAGACATTTCAAAAAGGTGACTGGGCACTTCTTTATGACTCTAGATTCTAGGACTTTCCAGACAAGTTGCAAACAAGATGGCTCGGCCCTTATGAGATTCAAGGAGTACATAAGAGTGACACTCTAATCAATTGAACATAAAAAATTTTGTTTTTATTTTTTAATTTTTGCTATTGAAACAATTGAACCATTACTATTCAATTGATTGAACAACACTTTTGCATTTTTCTTTACTAATATTTGTTGTTCAATGATGGAATGATTTTTGTTCAATCTATTGAACAACACTTTTTCATTTTTTTCTTATTGATGTTTAGCAGTCAAACGATTGAACGATTGTTGTTCAATCATTTGAACAACAATCTTACATGCTTTTCTTTCGATTTTTCTGTTCAATTGATTGAATGATTGTTGCTCAATCAATTGAATAATGGTTTTGTCCCTTCAATTTTGTTGTTCAATCAATTGGACAATTGTTGTTAAATCAATTGAACATCAGTTTTGCTTCCTTTTCGACTCTGTTGTTCAATCAATTGAACTACAATTTTTCTTCTTCTTTTTTATTTTGTTTTTCAAAGGATTGAACGATTTTTGTTCAATCAATTGAAAAACACATTTATGTTTATTTTAGGACGAATTGTGATTTCTTTTATTTGATTCATTGCCAATCATTGTTCCACCTTCTTTTTCTTTTATGTTTTGAATAAACACTATCTAACTGGATTTGTTCCTAACATAAATAAAAACAATAATATCAACAATATTATGATTTATGAAGCCTCCTGATGCTTATCTATGTCCAAAAGTTGATATGGTGCATCTATATAATGACTGGCTAGACATCCTTTTTGGACACATCATCAAAATGATTCATTATTTCAAACTATGCTGACTTATTTACCACACTTTTAAATGGACAAATCCTTCGAAATCATGAGATGGGGGTAAAAGTATACCCTTTCCTTGGCATATTTTTACTTCTTACACCATCCCTGACTCTTAAGGAGCAAATGCCTCCCTCTTTTTATAAAAGCATCAAATGATGAGAAAAATGAAAATAAAGAAATATGCAAATGCAATGAACATTGTCTTGAAGAGGATAGGGGGTCTCATCATGAGCCAACCTACCATGATCTTAAAGATGTAACAAGTGACATTGCATTTTTGGCTACCAATCCAAGGTAGTGACCTTCTTGATGATTAAAAATTATCAAAAGGACAAGGGGTCTCATTACGATCCAGGCTTATCATTTTGTTATATCTTGGTGAATGGCACTATGATCATCTGGTCACCATACCACCATAGTGATCCTTTTATGGAAGAAAAAGAAGAATCATCGACATACTAATAGGAGGACTTTAGCTCATTTGTGGGGTTAAAAGGAAACCTTGTTGAGGCTATGAATATTTGGTGGCAGCAGTGGTTCTACTTATGGTATTGGAGTATTAGCTTACACTGCGAAATGCTATCTATTCTATTGCCACCTATGGATTCATTTCTAAGAAGATTTCCCATTTTAACAACACTTTTACAAGCCAATATGTATGGTAACTTGTGTTATATATTCATTATATTATATATTTGTCCAATCAATTCATGACAGTCATTACTGCTTACCACCAATTATGCATCCATAGCTAATACCTCTTGCAGTGAACATCTTTTCACATAATAATGTAGATATTTTTTTTTATCTTTTTTCGGCCATTTATACCTCTGATACATGTTTTTCTTTAATTTCTTCATCATAAATTGCACCGCTTTTTTGGATTGCTTGTCTCGATTTATGAATCCTCAATTCATGCACTTGATTTTCACATGTTTGGCAGACATGGAAGTCCTTTTTCCCATTGGAGGGGGGATGGTCAATGTATGAACAACATGTGGGATAGTTATGGATAATTGAATGCTAATTATTAAATTGATTTTTAGGTAAAGGCTACATGATGATTGGATATGCATAACATTTAGCAAGGTATTTCTGATTAGAGAAACGATGGTGACCATTATGGATGGCACCTGAATTAATTATGGGCTTGCGTCAAAAATGGTTGATGAGACAAATGACTTGAATGTATATGTTGTTAATTCCCAAATCAACGTCATTTTTCCTGTAAATTGCGCTAACAATCTTTGTTGTTGTTCTAATTTGTGAAAGAGAAGGTGAAGTCCATGCAGGTGAAAGAGTCACAAGAACATAGTAGCCATGGGAGGTAGAGCTATCTGAAATGACCCCACAGTACTCATGGTATTGGACCAGGCTAGTGCAATTCTCAAGCGCGTAGGATGGATGCAATATCTAAATAAATTGTACGGATTTCATGAAGAAATGACACTCGAATTCTTATACAATTTGCAGAATGGGAACACCATAGTAAGAGGTAGGGATATAATAGACTCTAAAGTGGTCCTAGCTAAGGTCATTAGACTTTTGGCTGAGGGAACAATGTGGAGGGACAAGCACATCCTTCTGCATAATGTGGTTGCAATGTTCAAGGACCCGAATGAGCAATTAGCATAAATAGGGAAAGGGATTGACCCTTCAGCATTAAGATAGCCATGGCAGGAATTGGCAGTGATTGTGCCACGGTACGTCACATGTGATGGTCACCAAGATGTGGTAAAGCCCCATCAACTCAAATTGTTAGCCATCCTAAAACATAAAATTTCAGTTAATTTGACGTTTTATTTGAATTCTCTATTGCATGATGTCGCTCAATGAGTTAGGAAGGCTAAGGACCCATGCACCATCATCAGTCACCATGGACTAATTAAATTTCTTATCATACACGGATTGGCCTAGAAGAAGTTAACCTCGGACAATATTGTAAATCCTACTCTAGCCCCACCCCCAGAAAACCCAGTAATAGAAGAGAAAGGGCCTAGAACCCAAAGTTCGAGAAGGACATGGAAGAGGAAAAATTCCTCTGTTCCTTTCAACCTAGCAAAACACAAATGCTCTGCATGGGTGAAGTCCTAGAAGCATACTCCAATTCATACAAATGAGGTTGGTCCATCTCTCACACCACCTCCAAGTTCGCAGAATAACCCTTCGCAAGACTATGAAGAAGAGGTGGCTAGGGTATCAGAAAACATGGGGATGTTGGGTGAGGGAAGAGAACAATCTAAGGATGTAGAAGGACATAATTGTACCCCCAATCAATCTGCCTCTACTGATAGCCCTAGTTGTGATCAAACCCTGCCGTTTGCTGATTCCTTGGAAGAACAAAGGGAACCAGTCACTTCTGCGAAAGAACCCCTTGAAGCCAACATGCATGAAGAGGATGTTATTAGAAAACAAAATCAAACAATAGATATCGGTCCAGTGGACCCTTTAGCTGAAGAAAATCTAGTAGATGAGACCCTAAGGGATGAAAATCTACTAGACATTTCAATTTTTTCTAAGTCCCCTGAAGATGAGGCCTACCCAGAAGAAAACCTAGACAATGATAATTGCTCAGGCAACACCATTGAATTGGGGTCTCGTGAGAGAAAACTTCATGTCAAAAAATAATTATATGGTGAAGCTCCATTGGGAGATACAGTTCCACTTGAAACCCTCCTTGATGCTGACACAATGCCACTCGAGCATGAACTTGAGGAAAATGCAGTTACATCACCGTCAGTTGGAAGTCCTATATTAAAGAAGTCATATAAGGATAGGCTCTGAAAAATGCTAAAAAAATATAAAAACCTTAAGCGAATAATTGGGCAGCTAAGGGAGTGGTTGAAAGAGGCCATTAGAGCTAGAAAATTGAAAGTGGAGAAAGAGACCATGCGAACACAGACAAAATATTGTTCTAGAAATGGCATTGAAACCAAAACTGAGGTTCTCTGGTCTATTCAAAGGAAACTTAGATAGAGCCATGTCTTGAAGAGGACACTAAAATGCAAACTGAAGACCCCTATGTTTATATTTAGGAGACCTAAACAGACTACCCTGCTGTGAACATTGTTGTTCAGACTGATGCTGAAGAAAGCATCCCAATTGATTATTGCATAACTCGAGAAGTAGTTGACGCTGCTATCAAAACTAAGCCTATGGGGACACACGATAATGATGCCCAAATAGAGGAGACACCTCCTTATATTCCCTTAGTAAGTGAGGCATTTATTAGGAGACTGCAGAATGAGCTACTGAAGGTTTAGTAGAAATTAACCCAGTGCAAGGAGGAGGTAGTGCCCCTATGGATACATCAAGAATTAAATAAAACATTTGAGGCACTGACAGTGATTAAGTATGAGACCTTTGCTTAGTACAAGGTTGAACAGAAAAAGGTTGATAAAGCATGAAACAAATTAAAGAAAGCTAAAGAGTAGTTGGAAATTGTCTGCTCTATTTATTCAGACACCTTGTCATGCAGAGCCCCTACTACAAATTATGCCCTATTCCTCCTGAAAGATACCTGCTACTGAGAGTCAAAGATATTAATGCTTGGAAGTATGTGGACATAAAAACTACTCCAGACTTTTTCATGTTCTTCAGAGAACATAATGAGCAGGTACAACGCCTCCTCTGTGAACTTTGTATGCACAATTTCTTTCTGGAAGATGAAATAGACAACAACCCTATCCCCTTTATAGGGGATGTACAATTCCAGGCATTTCTCTCTTTCACTACTAATCAACTAAATTGGGCCAAGGCTCACAATACTTTTCGAAAGTGTGAAGAAGGAATCAACCTATGGGTGAGAGGGGAAGCTAAAAAGGAGTCTTCAAGGAGATTAAGGAGGAAGCCTTATCTATAGCCAGACAAAGGTGGAAAGTATCCATCATTACTATTAGAAACGGAGAACCATTTGGATACTGGAACTTTAAAGCTGCCTCCTCTCATTTCCATAAGTACAATAACATGGTCCTAACCATGGGGCCTGAATGGATAGGATGTCGGTATAGAACTCCAATCATATGGTATCATCCAAAGAAATATCATTGTGACTACACCTTGAGGGATCAAGAGATTAACCAAGATTTTGTTATACTTAAGAAAAAAATGGCTTCAGAAATTATAAGGAGGAGGTATATCCTTTCTATTCCCTAACCCTGCTACACCTCGACTATTTAATTACATGAGGTCATGCAACAAGGTAAGCTGGGGAGTATGATGGGTTAAGAAAAGGGTATGTTTTCCCCTTTGTAATTGCTTTATTTAGCACTCATCCTCACATGATTATCTTTGTTTATGAATAAAAGTAGAGAAAATAATATCTAAAGTCAGGTAAAAGTAATTAGTAACAAATTGGATGAATCTAAGAAGGAAAAATAGATTTTTACTATGTTTATGTGTAGAAGTCACGAAATGAATGATAGTTGCCTAATCGACAGAATAAGAGCATCTTTTAAGGGAAATCTTAAGCGTCAGAGGCAAGGTAGGACAGCGGAAGACTAGGCAAACCAATGACTATTTTATGACAGAATCAGATCCAGTATAGTGAAATCCTCAGGATCCCCTAATCCTGAGGATTCACTTTTATCTATTTACTTTCTAAATGTAATATATAAGGGTGAAAGGAAAAGCTCCATGAAGTTCAGAATTTCATAGTTTGAAATTATTATTTTTGACATATAATACCGTTATTGTGGATGTTGTAACTTTGTTACTTATATTAATGAAGAAAGGTTGCATTTAATTCATACTTATATTCTAAGTATCTCTTAGCAGACTTCTGGTGACTTTGGGCCCAGTCAAGAGAAGATCTAATGCATCACTTGTCTCATAATGTTTTCTATTTCATTCTTTATTACTGGTTAGTGTTAAGTTAATATTACTTTTGATTAGTGTAAGGATTGTCAATTCAATTTGTGTTTTCTATTCATTTGAGATTTAGAGTGATCCATGCGTTTTACACAAGTGATACTTTTGATTGAATTGGTTATGCTAGTTCCAACTTAGATCGTTGTTCTTTTCAGATAATGTTATCAAAGATTTTAGAGATAGAATCAATCACTTTATGCTTCTAAAGTAATTTTCTATTCAGATACATTTTGTTATTCTTGTATCATTTGTTGTTCAATTCAGAATTGTTGCTCAATTCAGAATTGTTGTTCAATCCGGAATTACTGTTCAATTTAGAATTGTTGTTCAACTCAGATTTTTTGTATAATTCACAATTGCTGCTTAATTAGGATTTGTTGTTTATTTAGGATTTGTTGTTCAATTACCATTGTTGATAATTGTTTCATTTCTTTTTCATGAGTGAGCGAGTTAGCTTTAATTCTAGTTAAGGTTGCCAAGCGTGATTCTTTACAAGTTGTATTCATATCTATTTTCTTCCATGATAGGTTAAGTAGAATCGTAGAGTGCGTTATGAATTTATTTCATAATTACTTCTTTCAGAGTTGATTGGATTGCGTTTGAAGAAGATAGTAATTAGAAATTGCAATGATTTGTTATTAGTTAACCTTTTAATTCATTGCATATATAGCGCTGACACTCTTGAAATAAAAATACTCGCCTTGGTTGAAAATTAATGTAGGAATTAATATTTCCTATAAAAAGACATCTTAGTGCACCAACATAGGTGTGATGTGAATTGAGCTCCCTGATCAGTGACTAGATCTCTAGGGAACCCAAACCTGTAAAATACATTCTCCCTTAAGAACTCAACCACTTTCCCTTCTATTGCTACCTTGACAGCCTTGGTTTCAGCCCACTTTTCTAAATAATTAGTGCATACTGATACAATTTTGTACTTTTTCTACCCTAATGGTGGAAAAATGGGCCCAATGAAATCCATGCCCCACTTGTGAAATGGCTCAAGGTCCACTTGAGGTTATAAATTAATTTTATACTTGGGAGTAGGTTTCAAGATTGATTGGCACTGGTCATATCAATTGGCATATCTTCTTGCATCTTGGTGGAGAGTAGGCAAGTAGTAGCCAACTTGCAATACCTTGAAAGTTCACCTCTTAGCTGCAAAGTGACCTCCACAATGCCCATCATGACAAGCCAAAATAATTTCAAATAATTTCACCTCCCTGACACATCTCCACAAAACTGAACTGGGCCTAGCTTAAATAGGTTGCCCCCAATCCATGTGAATGGGGCACTCTTCCTTAAAATTATGCTTTTTTCCTTGGAGGACAAATTTGGAGGGAATTGTGCAACCGCTAAGTAGTTGGCCATGTCAACAAACCATGGAAAGAGAATTGAAATAGAAAAGAAATGCTTATTTGGTACCTAATCATCAACCATTCCTTCCACACCTATAGGCAAAGAAATTGCAGACAAAAAATATGCAACTACATTTTATTTGCCAGGCTTATCAACGATAGTTAGATCAAACTGTTGTAATAAAAGAAACCATCTAATAATTCTAGCATTCACATCAGGATTTTTCATCAAATGTTTAGTAGTAGCATGGTCACTATGTAAAAGGGTTTGGTAAGCATTGATGTAGTATCTAAATTTATTCAAGGAATGGACAACAACTAGGAGATCTTTTTGAGTCGCAGTATAGTTCAGTTCAACCTTGGACAGTTTTTTGCTAATGAATTAAATAGCATAAGGTAGCTTGTCATCTATTTGTCCCAGAGCCCGATATATGATTGGTTTTGGCTGATGGTAAGTTGTAGTCCTCAAATATATATTTCTTACAAGGTATTGTTCATGTCAAATAGAGATCGTATGCCAAAGTTACGAGCCTGGGAAGTTCATGTACAAATTTACCTAAACAGGGCCCATAGTTTTGGTGCTTCATCTCCTAGTGTTAGTTTTTTGGATGTTTAGGGTTTTCCATTGTTTCTTAATAATAAATAGGCCTCTAAGCGTCATTGTAACATAGTTCAAAGGCATGTAGCCACCACATCTCTTCTCAAAGATAAGATGCCATCGTTCGAGCTAGTTTATTTCCATTTTGTATGTAAGAACATTTTAGTTCTTTGATATTAAGGAAATGAAGCTTTATTTATGTTGCATCTCTTCTTTCATGTTTATATATGTTTTTTTCACTCCTGCATAAATCCTGGTTAGTGGTATTAGAGCGGTCTACTCTTTCTTCAATTTTCATTGCATGTCCCAAGCAGGTCAGGATATAAGGAGTTAGGGTTCAAACTAGTTGAACCTTTGCATGAACAGCCTCCCAGATCCTGACGACCTCTCATGGAAAAAGAGAAGAGTAATGAGGGGGCAGGAGATCCTTTCAAAATCTTGCTCGAAGAAGCCCTCAAGCAATAAAGGAACACGATAATGGAAATCTTCTCCTGAATCCTTCAGCGGGTACTAAAGGGCGACATATCTCCTTCCAACAAATACATTGGAAGTGCTACACCCTTTAAAGTACAACTTAACTTTGACATCCACATATTTTAGGGTCAGATAGATGTGAAAGCCATAGATAAATGGTGAAATCAGTTAAAAGGATATTTTTCTTCTCATGATTTTTCCAGATGGGAAAAGATTACTTTTTCTCTTCTCAAAGCCACCCCCCACATCAAGGATTTATGGGATACCTACTGTGAGTGGAAGGATGAGAGGGAACCCTCACTGTTTTTAGCCACAACCACTTGGAATTTGTTCTGAGACAACATCAAGAAGCAGTACTATGCTATCGGTAGCTATGAGGATAAATACATAAAGTGGCACATGCTTCGGTAGGGAAGGGACCAAGACATATGAGATTTTAACAATATTTTTCATACCCTTCGCACGGAGTTGGGTATCAAGGATTTTGAGTGGCATTTGGTACTCAAATACCACAGATTCCTACATAGGTAAATTTAGGACAATATGGAGTTCATGGACATCTCCTCGCTCGGCACGATGTACCAATATTCTATTAAGATCAAGCAGAAGTTTACATAAAAGAAGCAAGTCTCTAGATCTACAAATCCAAGGCAACAGAAAGGTACCACTAAATTAGAGAACAAAGGATAAAGCCAAGGTGAGGTGACCAAAGATAACTCCTCAAAGTTGCAATAAAGTAACAACAACATGAAGTCAAATAAGAACACAATAAAGTGGTGTGAGTTCCATAAGAGCCACACTCGCAACAAAAGTGAGTGTTGGGCGAGGTAGTAATTGGTGGCCAAGTTGAAGGCTTCAGAATTAGATGCATGTTCTGACTCTGATTTAGAACCCAATTAGAGAAATTATAAAGGGAAAGAGATTATTGATGCAATCCTACTACCACGGTTGGCACCACCAAGATCTAGAAGAATGAGAACAAACATTTAGAGGAGCGGGGGGTGTCTCTTCCACTCACAAATGTGCGTGAACAGTTCGGAACTGCAATTAATTGTTGACAGCGGGAGCCAAAAGAACCTCATTTCAGAAAAGGTAGTATATGGGTTTGGCCTACCAACCACACCACACCTACAGTCACACAGTATTAGGTGGCTTCGGTAAGGACAAAATGTTTGAGTTAGCAAACATTGTCATATTCCCTACAACATCAAGCCCTTCACAGATGAGGTATTGTGTGATGTTTCTCCTCTTCATGTTTGTGATTTATTATTAGGACAACCATACTTATGGAAGAAACATGTTGTATATGAGTCGAGACCTCACTCTGTTATTATTTCATTGGGTAATATGTTATATAAGTTACTAGAGGTAGCTATGCCTATCACCATCTCTTTGATCTCTACTAAGAAATGCAATAAGATCATTTCCTAGAGTAGGAAATTTGTTTTCTTTTTTATTCACTCATAAAGTAAGGGAAAGAGAATAGCGACATCCATGGCCCTCGGGAAGCGTTAGTACATGAAATAGAAGTAGGTGGATACAATCGTGCAATAATAAAGGGACGTCTTCTCCTCACCCATAGGGGTACCCTTCCACTGTCATATCAAGCATTCATTCAATCTCACTCCTGGAGCACCTCTACCCAATGAGCTAATGTACTGTTGCTCCATGATGGAGAATGCCAAGTAAAAGAAGTGACATAATCAACATCGAGTGCCATACAAGTTTCAGGTGGGAGACAAAGTTTGGTTGCATTTGCAGAAGGAAAGCCTTACCGAAGCCCATCGGAAGCTCAGACCACTTTGATATGGTCCTTACAACATTACCAAGGCTATGAGGGATGATTATTTTGAGTTCAGGATTCCCCCATTCCTTTGACTACATCCAGTGTTTAATGTGGATCGCCTTCGACCATACTTTCCACCATTAATGGACACATCAAATAGTACAAAAAAACCCACACCAACATAGTTAAACCTAGACTACATGGAATAGACCACAACTGATCAAGTTATGGACACATAGGTCAAGAACACTTTCCAGCAAAACATCTAACAATATTGGGTTGTCAAATCTGGCAAACTCTTGGACCAAGGCAAGTGGCTTACCGGCAACCAATTTCAGTAGAACTTTCCCCATCTCCTAGAGGCACTCAACACAATGGGGACCATTTCTTCCTAAGGGGGGAGGAATAATCCAGGTGGATGTTGGTGGCCACCCACCTATTCCAATGGGATCCCCCACCACTGTCTCCTTTAGTTTTTCAGTTTCTCTAATTGTAGCACAATTTACTATTTTTGGCAGCTTGTCACGTCCCGAACTTCAAAGCCATTTTGAGGCCCTAAACGACATATTTATGGTAATACTGGGGCCAATAACCAGTGTGGAATGGTTTGGCTAGTTGTAAGTTTTAGTCGTCGGATATATATTTCTAAAGATGTATTGTGTGTCTCAAATGGAGATTGTATGGCTAAGTTATGACCCTCAGAAGTTGATGTACCAATTTACCAAAACAGGGTCCATAGTTTTGACGCTTCATCTCCTAGTGTTAATTTTTTGGATCTTTAGGGATTTCCATTGTTTCTCAATAATAAATAGGCCTCCAAGCCTCATTCTAACACAATTCAGAGGCATGTATTCGCCACATCACTTCTAAAAGATAAGCTACCATCGCCTGAGTTAATTTATTTCCATTTTGTATGTAAGCATATTCCAATTCTTTGATATTAATGAAAGAAATCTTTAATTCTATTACATCTGTGTGTTCATGTTAATATCTACATTTTCCTGAGTTCTTGCATAAATCTGGATCAGTGTTGTTAAATGTAAAAATATAAGTTCAATGTAGCCTTTATGTGCATATGGGTGTTTAAATGGGCCTTATGTTTTACCTATTTTTGAGGCCCATCAACTAAGAAGGGGTACCTATCCTTCAGGGTGATTCTGTTTAGTACCTTGTGATTAACACATCTACTAAGTTCCATCCCTTTGTGGAACTATGATAATTGGTGGCCCATGTGCTAATGTACTCAATCAAGTGACACACTATTCTCGTAGTTGTTACAACTGTTTCTTCACCTCACTTTCTTCTTTAACAAACTTCCCCTATAACCCAATACACCAAGCACGTCAATAAATAGAAGGAAACAACTTTATAATAAACATCTTCCATATTGATTGGCCATACGAAAGATGTATGAACTCTCAAAGTGCAATTCCACCTTGCTTGGCCACTCATCATTATCGAAAGAGGAGATTGTTGTAGGGACCCTCACACTTGAGCTCGGAGGGTCCATGAAAACATCATTATTCAATTCACAAGAAATATTACCTTTCACATGTACCGGGTGGGAGTCAATCTTGTCGAAGTATAAACACTACTTTCCTAGAATCCTTTTGATGCCTTGCAAAGATGAAAATATATTATACATCTACACTTGATTATCCCTTAAGATGAGGACCAACAAGGTATTTATCTACTATTTTAGATCAACGTAGTTTAATTATTTTTCTTCCTTCCATCAGTGTGCTGAGGTCAAGAACCCAAGCTAAAATTTCCTCCAAAATTTCAGAGTCTGAATGTGATTTCTTTTCAACCCTCATTTGTGTTTCAAGCTTTTGAATTTATTTCTTAGTCTTTGATCAAATTAGATTGAAATAGGGGGTAGTTGTGTCATGAGAGAAGCATCTCTCTCCTCTCTAACCCGGAGGAGCACTACCACCTCCCACTTGTTTGTACCACATTATCTGCCTTCACAACATGGATAAAACTATAGGGGCACACCTGCAACAACAATTGTAAATTCTTCTCCCTACAAAGAAATAAGAGAATAAACTAGACCCAACTACTATGAAACCAAGATGCAACTCTAATATATCATCTTCAATACCCAAGACATAGATGTTGGATTTGAAATAGACTCTATTACCAAGGGAAAATGGCTTTGAATCCTTTATAGAGGATTCACTCCTTGACATCATTAAACAAAGGAAGTGATAGAAATGTACCAAGAACATGAAACACGAACGCAATGCAAGAAACCACAATAGACCACCCATCGGAGCCTTTCCGGCCACACTATGAACTTAGCACAACAATGCCTTAAAACATTAACCCATATAGTAACACTTTGCCCAGAATTTGACCAATTCAAAGGGGCCCAAACAAAGAGGCACATGCATAGTAAAAAGCCACCCCAATCCATAACCCCGGCCTTTTACTTGTGTTTTAGACATAGGATAAAGTGCTTAGACCCCAAACCTACACAACACACTACAAATAACCAAAGTAACTAGACATAGAAAGAAAATGACCTAAAATTTCACAAAGGGAGAAGAAAATAAAATCACTGCCATCACTCCATAATTCCATGTTCCTAGAAAGAATGAACTAACCAAAACACCCAAGAGTCTTTGTCATTTTCTCCACCACCCTTGTAAGTCAACACCTTCACCTCTCTTCGCCATAATTCCTAACTTATGTCTGCATGAAAAACTCTCCACTAGCATATAAAAGACAAAATACATAAAATAGGATGTTAAGGACCATCACTTGCCTCTGGACAAACCATAACCAACAAAGACTAAACTCACTATGTAGTGGCCTAAACCAATAATTGATGATAACTAGAGTGGTGTATGTCAATTGATGTGATGGAAGGTCATGCCCTCCTCACTTAACCGGTCATCATTTTTAAAGAGGTGACGAGAACTGTCTCCAAAACCCCTACTTCGATCTCATTAACACCACTATCGGGGAAAATTGAAATTTTAATTTAAAAAACAGTAATAAAATTAATTTGTAATGTCAAATTGAGGAATACCTTTTTTTAAAGCAAAGTACTAAAAATGAAAATACAAAAATTTCAACACAAATTCATAATTGAATATTTTTTGGCAACTATATAAAATATTTTGTAATATATGTATCGATATGATGTATGCACAATACATCTTGTATTCATATTTAAAAATATAATCATCATGTTTAACTATGAAATTCATTTTGAAATTCATTCTATGTTTAAATCTGATTAGAGAAACAAAATTGTAATAAAACTCTATTAAGATAGTGTAGAAGCAATCAAGAGACTCAATGTATGTCGTAAGTGATTAAGAACGTGGAAATTTATTATGATTGCAACCATTGCAGGAAATTTATATAGATTAATACTTTATATATACTAAAAAGAATTACTCATGACCAAATTTTACTTTTAGTTTCCTTACCTCTCAAGCAATGTGAAAGTGCATGAAAAGTGGTATCCTCGAGCATAATTCATCATGCACACGCTTGATGAGAGTAAAAATTATGTTACCATATCCTTATCTTTCTTAGGAATTCCACTTATATTTAGAAAGGTTGTTCCTAATATCAATGTCAGGAAGAATATGTCTTGTTCATTTTGGGCGTGTCTTAATGTAGGAAGAAGGGAGATTATGGGAATTTCTAAAATATTTAGAACGTTAAGAAAGAAAATAAAAGAATGGAAAGTTAAGAAAAGAAAAAAAAAAAAAAAAAAAAAAAAAAAAAAAAGGATAATAAATAAACTTGTATTTAATTGATAAAAGGGAAAAGAGTATTTTGAAAAAAAAGTGCAAAAATGTGAAGGTTATCTATCTCTAGTTGAATGGGTCAGTGATCCAAATCTATATTAGGTAGAGTTGTGGAATCTACGAAGGCATTTTGGATAATGAACTTTTCTGAAATAAGGAGTCGGTATAATCTATAGGAAATTTGTTCTTATCCCTTTCTTTTATTATTCCATGTATGGATGCCATTGCAAGTCTTGACATTTGTTAGCTTCACATGTTGGATGGTATCATTAAAGACAGTCAAGATTGGGTCTACTCTGTGTATCCCTTTGTGTTTTTCCTCCATCTTCTAGATAATATTAAAATCTCCCACCCACTATCTAGCTAGATTCCACAAGGGATTCTTCAATTTTCGTTAGTTCCCTTAAGAATTATTCCTTAATGCTTGGAATAGGAGGACCATAAACCATCGTTAAGCTTGTCCACTCCCCTACTCTGATGCACCGAAATTTCCCTGTCAAACAATGAGTCGTGCCTGCCTAGTCCTGGAATGCCACCAAAGATGGGTCCCAGAGTACAATGATTCCTCACACAAAGAACTGAGCATCCAAGGTCATGCCCTCACTTCCCCATCAGCACTTTGGAAAAAATATTTCCATCTTTTCACCTATTACTTTGGTTTCTTGCATAGAAAATTATCTCTAATTTTTCCTTGTTAATATTGTTTTTAGCTAGCAAAGTTGACCTTGAGTATTTGGGCCCCAAATATTTCATGATATTATTTCCATCAACTAAGTTGAAGGGTTTGAGGATAATTTTACATGAGCTAGCTCATTTGACCTACGTTCAACAAAAATCCCTAACTACCTTCAACGCTTATTTCTACATTTTCCTCCCTCTTTCCTATTTTGATTATAGCTATCTTTTGTTGGGAGAGGCTCAACTATCCCCTATCTTTGCTTGGGTTAGGTTATTTTTAATCTCCTTCTCGCTAGGATAATTTAGAGCACCTTTTCTGAAACAACTTTTGAGAATGGGCCAACTGATTTGTTGTGATGTATTTAACGTATTCTTTAACCCATGCTTAGAATAATTCCAACATTCTGATTTCATCATCATTCAGTATATTCTAATTCTCTTCAATTGATTTTGGTGTTGTGGGTTAAGGCTTCCTTTAGTTTGCAGTCCTCTTCAAAGTCTTCAGGTGTTTGGTGAGCCCTAGTATTCCATGAAGAATTTTGCAATTCCCAAGGGCTCCTCAACTGAAATTATCAACCAGGGGTTCGTACAAAATTAGAGGTACAATTTTTATATGAAAAACATATAGGATTCAACTCATGTCACCCTCAATTATGAAATTAGATAAAAAAATTTCTCAAAGTCCTTTCCTTCTACTAAAATATAATGAAATATTAATAAAAAGAAAAATTGGAAATTTCTTCTAAGTATGAAATAGAAATGGCATTGACTCAACTTGTAAAACCCTAATTACTCAATTCATGAAAAGATAAAGGCTAACCGACTTACATAAATGAAGCTAGGTTATCCTCCAGAACCCATCACACTACCTCATCTAATTGCAGAAAAGAGACAAATCTATCTCACATAATTCAACAAACTACCAATAAAAATCATAGGTACCATATACCTAGTTCATACTTGCTCATAAATCAATAACCTATTTGCATTATAAATAAGCAAACTCTACTTTATTTTTGCAGTGAAGACATGGAGGGTTTGGAGTGGCCTTAGAGATTTTCCCGTTCATATTATCACAGCTGGAGGCCATTGTGCATCTATGCTAGGCCAAAGTTGCAATGTCGTTTGAAATTAATGAAGAAAAAGGCTACTACAAGTTTGCTAGAAGTGATTACTATAATAAGCAAATAATGCTACAAGCAAACTTCTATGAGAGAATCCGAGTGGTTTTTGAAGGTGAAATAATTGGCTTAAGGGTATGGAGAGGTGAATAGTAGTTGAAGCAAATGAAAGAAGGTTGCTATGAGCCCCTAGCCACGCTCAAGACCTTTGGGAGGCTTATCTTTCACTAGGATGAATGCTCTCACTGACCTAGACAAAATAGCTTATAAAATAGGGTTTTTCAAATAGAGCCTAGAGGTGGAAGGAGAAGGTGAAATAGCTTATGATGGAAGTGATGAAGGTTCCCTTCCTTGGAGATCAATTATTCTTGTAATCAATCACATGCATGCATCCAATTATCATTGGAAAAATGAAATAATTTATGATGGAAAAGATGAGTTGAATTTAAATGACATCTAATTAATGGAAGCCACTAACCTATTCACTGAACTAACTTCTAAAATATAGAAATAAAATGTAAAACATGATGGCTAATGTTAATATATTTCCAAGAAATCATAAACACAATCATTTTGGGTTGTGGTTGTGAATCCTTCCACTCATTCTCCCACAAGAGAGGTGATGTAGAAGCTACAATCAGAGTATTTTATAGGTTAACCTCTACTAAAATGAAATATATTATGAACTAATTGGAATCAAGAAGAAAGATAAGTACAAGAAGAGGGACAAAAGCCTTTGCGTTGGGCCCAAACCCAAGGGTGTCAACCCTCTGAAACTAACTAAGATGAAGCTTAAAATCCAAGTTATCATTATCAGAAAGTGCATTTCTAATACATCACATAAATGTTGAAAATGACAATGTCAATGCTTGGAGCTCAATAGTTACACGTAGTTGAACAAAGACTTTGAATCCTAATGAGCTCTTCCTCTAGTTTATTTATACAAAGGGAAGCTAAAGAAACTCCCTTGAACATAGTAATTGTTACCTCCTTGATCTCGAAATTAGTGGAGCTTGTCCTCCCTGATCTTCACTTGGGCTAGGAGTCACTCAAATTCCAATGAACCCGAACTTGTGAAAAAGGATACTGTGATCCCAAGCTAACTTTAAGGAATTAAGGAGGTGGACAAACACCCTATATTCTCTCTTAGTTTTCTCCATTGAGCCCTTTCATTATAATAGCCTCAAAATTGCCTCATTTTCCTCCAATTAAACCAAATTAGGTGACATACTATGATGAAAACCTTCTACTCCTCTTACTCAGCATAATATAATAGAAAATGTGAATTAATGCAAGAGAAGGGTAGTTTTAAGGATGGAGGATGGCATATTAATATTTGAAATGTACATATTGATGGGACTCATCATCACCCCCCTATTGAGGGTGTTTCTCATCCTCTGAGAAACTTAATTATCCATGTGAATCTCTTTCATACCCCTAGTGTCCTCCCTGGCATCCCAATGCTCCTTAGATTGTTTTCCCTCTTGGGGGTAAAAACCTTCATTCTTCTCTATTTCTCTACATTCCTTTTTCTCTCTTGCTTCATCTCTTCATTCTTGTAAGCCTAGCAGGAAGGGTGGATTGAGCTTGAGTCCTATCCACCTAACTGTGATCATCACCATGACCCTCTCGTATAATGGTTTTCTCTTTAGGGCATTCCTTAGGCTTTCAGGAGCATGATAATCATTGATTTGTAGACTGTGGGTTAAGGCTTGCCATATCCTCTAGAAATCTTGCAACATCTCTGTTCCCGACAACCTGAATGTGCCTTTAGAGTGTAGGATGACTTTCTCTAGGTTGGAAAGGTTTCTAGGTGCTAAAGCATCATCATTGGAGATGAGGCAATGGTTGTCAATGACAACCTTTGGGCTTACTAGCTCTGCCCTGATATATAATGGTTCCTTTTCTTCCTTTGTCATTACCATTTTTACTTCCTTAGCTCTTGTCTCTTCATTAGTTATCTAATATTCTAAGGTCATAATATGCATATCTCCCAATATTTCATTGGGATCCCAAACACTCATATTTTCTAGAATGAGGTTGTCCATGTAAAATTCATCCAATTTTGCTTCATATTCCATGTTAGATTGGATGTAAAATTCAATGAACTAGTCGTAACCCTCAAAGGGAATAGATCCATGTTGTTCTAAGGTTTGATTTGGACTTGCTACCATTGTTCCTTAAGGAGGAGGGCATAATGCTTTGATGCTTGTTTGCATTGTAATGCTTCCATGGAGACACTTGCCATGGTGGTAAGTTGTGTTCCTTTCTCCTGTGGCCTCTCTCTCAACCTCATATTTTATGCATGTAGTTTCTCCTTCATTATAGACTTTCTCATTCTCATCTCACATAATTCTTTTCTCATTTCCTTGACATTTTTTCCATGAGGCTTTCATCCTCTACCTTATTAGAGTTAGGAATTTTCATCCACCTACGGGTTCTTCCTCTTTCTATCTTTAGCTCATAAAGGAATGGAATTGCAAATTTTTCAGGGATAATCCTTCCTCCTTTAATGAATTTTTAGTAGGAGCCTAATCTAGGTTGTGGTATATGTTTCTTGAGCTCTTGTCAGTATTTTCCAACAATGTATGAGGTAGTGGTTACCTCTTGTGAATCTTTCTTGGGCTCTTGTAGCTTCCCCTATTCTACCTGTAGAAAATTCTACTTCTCCTATAAGAAAACCATGTCTCTCCCGTAGCTTCTCTATTTCTTCTTCCTCAAATGTAGATTGCGTCATTGACTTCTTGAAGATGATAGAACTAGTGATGGGCCTACTCGCAGGTGCTATGGGTGACTTGTTTTTGGTTCTGGGATGAGTGACCTCATAAAATTTTCCCTCACTAGGTCCTATTTCTTCATATTTTCTTAGAGGCTCATAATTAATTATAGGAAACCTTTTAGGAGTTTGTGGATTTCCTTGTCTAATTATAGTTCTCTTCATGATTCTAAAATACATTTGACTTGTCTTTGATTGCTTCCTTTTTCTCCTAATAGGAGTGCCCAATGTAGCTAAGGTTATAACCACTTTCTATTCATTGTCTTATGTTCGTTGGGGTGGATAAGTCTTCTCGGGGGTCATTCTTTCTTCTTCTTTCTTCTCCTCCTTTTATCCTTTCATCTTAGCTTCTCCTTCCTCTATCTCTACTTCCTCTTTTTCTTCTACCTTTGTTTCATCTATTCACTTTCTTATTGCCCCCTTCTCTTTTGTCTCTTTTTCTTCTTCTTCTGTTTTTTTCCCTCTCTTCCTCCAACACTAGAGTCTGGAGTTTCTCCGAGTGTAAGGGCTTGTGTTTATATGAATGTCTCCCTATCCATGTCAACAAATTTGTTCCATAGGATAGGGATTCTCAAATAGTTTAGAGAATATACCACTATCAATTTGATGAGGCCATGGAGAGCTAAATGTTGATGTTTCCCTTCCCTTACCTTCTGATGTGCCTCAATATTGAAACAGGAATGTTGCAATTCCCAAGGCTACCGACTTTAATTATCAACTCGAGGTTCGTACAATCTTAATAGGTGTCGGCACTATATGTGTGTCATACAATGTGTCCTTCCTTTGTTGTCATGATGTAATGGGGTGCATTTACTGAAGTCAAATCCTAAACTAATTGTAGAAAATGAAATGTTCAAAATGCAACCTTAACCTATTGCAGGAAAGAATGTACAATGAAAGAGAATGAAATAAAATGCTAAATCACATTGTTTCCTAATTAACTACCAAGAAAGTATGCTTTGCAATAATGCTAAATTATCATCAACCAAATGCTACTATCTAAGCATGGAAGTAAGAAGCATCAAACATCACTAATGTGCAAGTAAAGAGAGTGAAATAAATTTTCTTTTGTCTTTTGTCTTTTCATGCAAAATCAAGTATGCAAAATAATTTCCTTCGGTGATGTGGCAGGTAAATTAAGGATGTTGGAGGTTGGATGGAAGGCTTAGGATATGGTTGGATGGTGTGGGAGACCCCTGGGAGGATTTTGGTGACTTCCTAGAGGATTTCCATCAAATCAGCCTCAAAGTAGGCCATTTTAGGAAAGCCAATAGGATGTACTAGAAACCTACAAGATGATCCTATAGGAATTACAATAAACCTACAGGATACAACCGAGAAAAAAATTTGAGGTGTTGGAGGTGATGGAAGGCCTAGGAAGTGTGTGTGATGGGTGGAATGTACTGGGAAAATTCCTCAGATCACTCAAAACTTAAAACCAAAGTGGGGAGATGGATGGATTCACTCAAAAAGCTTGGAGAAGTTTCCTTGTGAAATGATGAAAGTGGTGAGGGTTTAATGAATAAGAAAATAAAAGTCAAATTTGATGGGACAACTTTTGTTAATAACTAGGATGTCTTAGGTCCCTATTCGAAGTGGCATCACTCAAAAATACCTATATTAACCCATGCAAAAAAATAAAATAAAAGACATTACTAGTCGAAATTCTAGAAATTTGAGAAGTAATGAGCTAGTAAATCTAAGCATTGCCTAACCAAATCAAGTGCAAATGCTATCGGGTAATTTTTTTTATGAATGAGAATTCTTTTGTGATCTAATGCAGGTTCAATCAATTTGATTGAAGCTCGTTAGGATTCTCTAAAAAATAGCAGAAATTTACTGTTGTTTGTTAAAAAGGAGGTCCAACAATCTAGATTTGGGAATAAGAATACTAATCCAAGCAACCCAATGATTCCTATGAACTTCCAAATCTTTTCAAAGGATGAAATAATGCTTGTGATCCTACAAAAGAAGTTACATCAACCATTTAACTCAATCCTACAACAAGAAATCATTAATTTTAAATGCAGAAATAGAAAGGAATAAAAAATAGAGATGCATGTGAATAAGAAATGAAAATAAGGAAATAAAATTATACAAAAGGGCTCTGAGGTTCCTGGGAAGACAAACCCCAAGGAAGCTCAGAGACTGATGGAGGAGAACATTATTTAGAAGGTGAACATGACACCAGTCTTCATTATTCCATCAATATGATTGCATCCCTGCAAGATAATACAATGGAGCTACAAAAATAAAAGATCTCTCCACAATAACACTAATGAAAATATCTCCCGAGAGGTAAATTCTACTTAATACTTATAAAAAATGATTAGGAATCATTCCCCATGAATGGAGAAATATTTCCCCACCAAAATCCCTTGATTAGTGGATCTAGTCCCTAATACTAGGAATTTACATTAAATGGCATGGAACATATTCCTAGATTTTATTAATCATTCCCTAGACACAAATTAGACTTGGTACCTATACAAAATGACTAAGAATCATTCCGCATGGATGGAGGAAGATTTCCCCACCAAAATACCTTGATTAGTGCATTTTCTCCCTTGATTGGTGGATTTTCTCCCTTGATTAGTGGAACACATTCCTAGGTTTTCTCAGTCATTGGAGTTACCAATTTGTGCGATAATTCCATAATATTTTGTTGATTTATTATTTATTATTGATTCTCGAGTAGTATGGAACAAGTGCCTAAATTATTTTCTCCTCCAACTCTTCATAAGCTGCTCAATATTCTCATAATATTCCACAAAAAATAGATAATATTAGGCACAAATATTCATTTATTTATAAACCTTCCTAATGAATATATTAAATTTAAAAATAAATTATCTAATTCAAAAGGAGAGGTTTAATGTGCTGATGGATGGTCATATGGATTAATTTATGTTTTAATTTAGCGGCATGAGCCTTAATTTATGTCTAACTTAGAGGCCCATCATACCCCCTGCTGAAAGTGTTGCTCATCCTCTGAGCAACTTCGGATCCTTACTGTGCCTCATCCATGGCCCTAATGGACTCTCTCTTGTGCATTAAGAATCTTGGTTGTAAGCTTTGCAAGGACAAGCCCAAAAACATATTTGTTCAAATAAAAATCATTGTTTCTTCAAACCATTAGCTTACTTTCTTACCCTTATTCAAGATGAGTTCTTGAATATTTTTTAGTTTGGCAAGGTCTTCCACATCCTTATCAACTTTCTGCTACCTTGTTCCACCATTTGGACACCTCCTGTAGGATTTCTAGGTCACTGTAATTCCTACAGGATCATCCTGTATAAAACATAGTCCCTTTGTAAACTGAAGTAAGACAGTGGAAAAAATGACAGAAATGGTGGAGGAATGAATGGTAATGAGTGGTAAAATAAAGTTGTGAGTGACAGGGGTCTCTTTGTGATCCTCCTTTTCTCTTTGACCATCCTTTTTGTTGAACTGTAAATGGAAATTTCATGAAAATGGAGAGGATGCTCTCTTTGTTTTTCTTGAAGACTAAAATGGGATGGATGAATGATGAATAGATAGTAAATATGAAGCGGATGGAGGGCTTGGAGTGTTGTGATGACCTTAGCCTTTGCAAAAATTTCTTCTTTTAAGTGATTCCCTCATTCCTTGAAATCATCACCCTTCATAATTTGACTTTTCAACATTGCATGAGTGAAGGATTGAGTTGCAATTAACTAGCTGAACGTGGCTGAGACTACTGACCAATCCTTAGCTTACAAAACCTCATATCTCATGCACTGACAACCAATTTCTTACTATAATGTTCTCAAGAGAGGAGGTCAAGAATATTGCATAACTGTACGTACCTGATGGTTATTGGAGCGACATGCATGTTGATGCTGAGTTGATGTTGATGTGAAAATGTTGGATGGTGATGCTGATGATCCTGATGTTGTTGCTAAGGTTTGGAGGAGCTTCTTTGACCTTTGGATCTCCCTTAAAACTGCTCACTACTAATCGCATAGGTGTTGTTCTATATCTTGTAGGTTTATAGGAGAAAGACTTCTTTTGTCCATATCTCCCAAATGGTAGACTGGATTGAGCTGAAACATTTTGAGCATGTTTTCATCATCATTATACACCTCCCCATAGAAAACATTTGGTCAATGGATGCATGGATCCTGAGAAAAACTACAAATGGTTGAAGGTGATGGAGGTTGACTTATTGGAAACCGTGCACTGGAATTTTTTGAAATTTCTTGGGTATGTTACCATAATCCATATGCATCTCACCATGAAACACATTTTTAAAGGGATGCACATATGTTGAAAAAATGCAAAAATGGCTAAAGGTGATGGAGGGAAATTTCTTGGAAACCGTGCATTGGAATTTTATGAAATTTCTTCAGCATGTTACCATAATCCATATGCATCCCCCTTGAAACATCTTGGGAAATGGATACATGGTTTTCAAGTTATGGAAAAAACAAATTTCTGCTCTATGTATTTTTATATCCTGTAGTAAAACAGAGCAACATGTAGTTTTTTAGGACAACAAGCAAAATGAGTGGTAGAAGCTTGAGAATGATGGGTGGATGGTGAAAATGTATGAGCGTGATGGATTGGCATGGTGTTGGCCTTCTTGGATAATTTGAGAAAAGTAGGAGAAATTCAAAATTTGACTTCTTTTTATTAGGCTTCACAAATTTCCCTGTTGGTACCAACTTGTTCTTGCTGCTTACAAATGTTGGATAGTACATGCATTCATGGAGCAAGGATTCTTTTATCTTTTCTTCTAGGCCTACTAGCAACCTCAATGAGGTTTTCAACTAGTAGGTTTGTCTAGGTGCCTAAATGGAGTTTTTCACCTAGGATCTTCTTTTCTTCTCTTTTTTTCCTTTTTCAACCCATTGACCACCTCATGGAGGTTTTCATTCAATGAGGCAATATGAGGCACCTCCAAGGAGGTTTTCACCTTAGTTTTCTTTTTCTCTTATTTTTCATTTTGTTTTGTTTTGTGTTTTTCTTTTTTTTCTTTTTATTCTACCCTACCCTACTTGAAAAAAAAAAACACTTTCAAGTATATAATACTTCCAATGTAGCCATGTGCACATCAAGATGATTGACAAAATGATGTGGAGGCTTGAAATGTATGCATTGACATGTACCTGGATTTTAGAGACCAAATGATTTGACTTTGAAAGGATCAATCATAGTTGGGGAAGAGAGTGATGCTGCAACTTAGTGACTGTCTAGAACCATATTTCAATATATTTGTGATCTCCTTGGTCCTTTTACTGATTTGGATCATTCTTCATGTCTTCTTCTACCATGACCTTCAAATCGTCCTATTTTTTCTAATTGCTCTCTTGAATACATGGAGGATTTGATGGTAACCATGAGGGAGTTCTCTTGACGTCTAATTTTGATGTCTGCACATCATCAATCGCAGCCCATGGTTCTATGGTATTCTTGTCTGAATCTTCTTCCTTTAGATGTGGTCCTTCAATGATATCAAGAAGATCTATTTTTTTCAATACTCTTCCCGAGCTATGGTGAATACCATTGATCTCGAGAGGAGATGTTTGAAAGTGTTGTACCTCATCATTGTAAGTGGGCTGAACAACTTCAATGTGCGGGTTTGGGAATGATGGTGCAGGTAGTTGAGTGGGAGTGTATATTTGAGATGGATGTAGATAGGGTTGTGGTTGTGGTTGAGGTGAATGGTAAGGATAACATGGATTTTTCTATGGAGGACATTAAGGAAAACACTGAGGATATTGTGAATGGCTCCCTTTAGTTCCTTGCCAACCTTGTTGCCAAGATTGGTTTTGGGATTGATATGGCCAATGTTTCCAAGGAAAGGGTGTGTTCCCATTACTTTGAGGTGGATATGGATAACCTTGAAATTGTGAATTAGGCTCTTGCACCATATCAGGCTAAAGAGGCTGCCATGGTCCCCTTGGAGCTATATAACATTGTTGCAATCGCAACTGACATGCTCCATTATCCCCTTGGTGAACTTCCTTAAACCTTGGTAATGAGGAGAAACATTTAACATCATGTGGTTCTGCATGGACAACAAAAACATCTTCTTTTTTCTCATTTTGTGTTCTTAACATTTCTACTTGTTAGGTTAGATTGCTAAGAATTTATATTTTAAAGTCATAAAACAAATTTCCAAGTTTAGCTTGACTTACCGATCTTGATGTTGATTTACCTACTGTTGCTTTTCCTCTTGATATGTGTTGGAATGTTTCACAAATTTCCTCAAATGATAATTGATATATGTCACATCTACTTATGAGATTAAGGGGATCAATCCACTCATCCCTAATTGTTCTAAGTAATGGGGTTTTTAGTCTGTCGAATCCTGAATGATGTATTTTTTCCCTCTTTAGATTATACATGAACCTCTCTATTAGATCCTCCAGACTCTCATCTTCTCTTTGATTCATTCTAGAGATTTCTTCTTTAAGATCTTGATCTTTATATTTTTCTAGGAATATCTTTTGCATATCATTCCATGATCTTATTGAATTAGTCCTTAAACTCACGAACCATTTAAGATCTTTATTCTTCAATGTTTCCAGAAACAATCTTAGTTTTTGAGTTTTTAATAAGTAACCATAACATCTACAAACAATCTCAAATTCAAAGAGAAAGGTTTCCAGATCCTTCCACAGTATCTTGAATGTGAAATCTGATAAGATCTTCTTCATTGTCACCATTACCATCTATTTCTTCTACATTATTCACCATCTTCTTCTTCTACTTGAAAAAGTGAATGGTGATATGGATCTTACTGCACCATGTGATCAAATAGTGAGGTGGGTTGGTGTTGGAGAATTTGTTTTTGTTTTTATGATTGAATGAAAACTATAATGCAATGCAATTTTCTACTTTTGAAATTAAATATTCCTAAAGATTTTTTTTTTTGTTTTTGCAAAAATTAAAAAGAAATGAATCAACTACGGAAGAAAAAAATGCATACGTTGACACCTCCCTCGCAATAGCGCCAAAAAGTGATACGACTCGGTATTGCAACGAGAATGTTGCAACTCCCAAGGCTAATGAATTTAATTATCAACCTGAGGTTCATACAAACTTAAGAGGTGTTAGTGCTATATGTGTGGCATACAATGTCTCCTTCCTTTGCTGTCATGATTTAATGGAGTGAATATACTGAAGTCAAACCCTAAACTAATTTCCGAAAATGAAATGTTCAAAATGGAACCTTAACCTATTACAAGAAAGAAAGTATAAGTAAAGATAATGAAATAAAATTCTAAATCACACCATTTCCTAATTAACTGCCAAGAAACTATGCTTTATAATAATTCTAAATTATCATGAACCAAATGCTACTATCTAATCATGGAAGTAAGAAGAATGAAACATCACTAATGTGCAAGAAAAGAGACTGAAATAAATTTGCTTTTGTCTTTTTGTCTTTCATGAAAAATCAAGTATGAAAAATAATTTCTTTTCGTGATGTGGTAGGTGAATTAAGGGTGTTGGAGGTTGGATTGAAGGCTAAGGAGATGTTGGATGGTGTGGGAGACCTACAGGATGTACTAGAAACCTATAGATGGTCTTGTATGAATTACAGTGAACCTATAGGATACAACCGATAGAAAAATGTGAGGTGTTGGAGGTGATGGGAGGCCTAGGGAAGGTGTGTGATGGGTGGAATAGAGTGGGAAAATTCCTAGAACCACTTAGAACTCAAAACAAAAGTGGGGAGATGGATGGATTCACTCAAAAATCTTGGAGAAGTTTCCTTGTGAAATGATGAAATTGCTGATAGTTTAATGACCAAGAAAATCAAATCCAAATTGGATGGGACAAATATTTTTATTAAATAGGATATCTTAGGTCCATATTCCTAGTGGTATCACTCAAAAATACCCATGTTAACCCATTCAAAAAAAATAAAAAACATTACTAGTCAAAAATCTATAAATTTGAGAACTAGTGAGCTAGTAAATCTAAGAAATGCCTAACCAAATCAAGTTCAAATGTAATGGGGTAATTTTTTTTATGAACTATAATGTTTTTCTGATATAATTCAAGTGGATTCAATTTGGATCTCGTTAGGATGACCTAAAAAAATAGTAGAAATTCGCTATTCTTTGCTAGAAAGGAGGTCCAACAACCTAAATTTGGGAATATGAATATTAATCCAAGAATCTCAATGATTCCTATGAACTTCCATAGTTTTTGCAAGGATTAAATAATGGTTTTGATCTTGCAAAAGAAGTTACATCAACCATTTAACTCAATCATACAACAAGAAATCATTAATTCTAAATGCAAAAATAGAAAGGAATAAATATTGGAGATGCATGTGAATAAGCAATGAAAAGAAGGAGAGAAAATTATAGAAGAGGGCTTTAAGGTTCCTAGGATGGCCAAGCCCACGGAAACTCAGAGACCTATGGAGGAGAATAACATTTAGAAGGTTAACATGACACCAATCTTCATTTTTCTATCAATACAATTACATCCCTGGAAGAAAATACAATGGAGCTGTAAAAATACAAGCTCTCTCCACAATAAAACTACTGAAAATCTCTCCATGGAGGCTAATTTTACTTAGTACTCATAAAAAATTATTACGAATCATTCCCCATGAATGGACGAATTGTTCGCCACCAAAATCCCTTCATAAGTCGATCTAGTCCCCAATACTAGGAATTTGCATAAAATGGCATGGAACACATTCCTAGATTTTCTCAATCATTCCCTATAGGAAAATCCAAATTGGTACTTATAAAAAATTATTAAGAATCATTCCCCATGCATGGAGGAAGATTTCCCCACCGAAATCCCTCGATTAGAGGATTTTCTCCCTTGATTGGTGGATCTGCTCCCTTGATTAGTGGAAGACATTCGTAGATTTTCTCAATCATTGGAGTTCCACAATTTGTGCCATAATTCTATAATATATTGTTGACTTATTATTTATTAGTGATCCTCCATTAGTAGGGAACAAGTCCCTAAATTATCTCCTCCTCCAACTGTTCATAATCTACGCAATATTCTCATAATATTCCACAAAAAATAAATAATATTAGGCATAAATATTCAATTATTCATAAACCTTTCTAATGAATATATTAAAGTTAAAAATAAATTACTTAATGCAAAAAGAAAGGTTTAATGTGTTGAAGGATGCTCATAAGCCTTAATTTATGATTTAAATTGGAGGCATGGACCTTAGTTTACGTCTAATTTAGAGGCCCATCACCTTTTGAATCATCTCCATGATTGACTACATAAGAAAATGAGGGACACTAAGTCTTTGCGAAAGGTTTAAGTATTTCCTGAATCTCAGCTCTTGGGGAAACCTAAAGTGCTAGGCATAAAATACACTTAATCTCCCTTCAGAAGATATGTATTTAAGGATATGGTAAGCTACCTCATCCCAAGGGTAAGGTTGACTTTCTCTCGTCACACTATTCTTGTATTCCACTGGATTATCTTTTGAAGGGAAGAAGTTTTTCCTAGTTGTGACACTTACTCTCTTGTCTTATTTGCTTCGTATCATTTCTAGAGGAAAGTTGGTTGCTATACTAATAGTTAATCTCCAATTATTATTAATGATGATCTGATAACAACAGTAACCAATAAAATGCAGTAGGAATAGAAACTTGAGGTGGAAAATCCCCTCTAGCTAAAAAACTAGTGAATTATTTTCTAATAAATTCTTTAATCTTTAGCCCCAACTGAAATGAAAGTTACAAGTTCCTAGAACTATATAAAAGCATTCTTCTCCATCTCCCACTGGAAGGATGCTCCAATGTCGTTGTTTCTTTAGTAGTCAACAAAATGGATGCCCCAACATCTTAGACCAACCTACCACCATGAAGTGTTCACTGGCTCCAACCTTTTTGTGGCTTCATGCACCTACCTAGCACCTCCCTATAATTACCATAAATGAGACAAGAGTGTGGACTCCTGTACTAGGGACAATGATCAACAATACAATATGATTTACAATGATTTTCTTGTACTTGACTGAACACCCAATCACTCTATGACCTAAAATCCAACCATGACATCATCCCAACAATGACTCTTATACCTCCCAACAATACCTCTTCAACTTTAGGCATATTGACTCTTTTACATTAATGACCCTTTTCCAATTTTACAATGATGATATTTTACAAGGCCGACTCTTGATAAGAACTGACAATTGACTTAACACGACTTCTTGGATCACTTGCAGCTATTGAGGTACTATCATGCTTGCTTCAAGTAATGGTACTTTGGCACTGCACTTCCTTATAGTATGTGTTTGAGTTGTCCTAAAGTGTTCTCCTTCCTGCATATGCATTAACAAGCAGGACCCAAACAACTACAAAACAATATAGTTACGTTGTCCTGCAAAAAAACATGTCAGAGATGATATTCAAAATTCAAATGCAAACAATAGTTATACATACCTTGATGTAACAGACTTACCCTTGACTATTGACGTGTGGTCCTCGTTGCAGTGATCCTTGAAGGCATACTTTTTCTTTCCTTCTAAGAGCTCTATATTGAATCTATTGTAATATGTAATTTCAAATCTCCAAGTTCTAAAATGTCATCCTATGGTATACCTCTAAGTCCTATTTCCAACCCCATAGGGATGATTGAGATTACATTCTTAAAGGAGTTATGCCCAATCTCCCACGATGACCTGATTGTACACTAGTTTAGTAGAGCGAACTTGCACGAAGTACCTCATGTCATTGTTTAGGCCTTTGACCCTGAAAGGCATACCCAAAAAACTAAAATCCATAACCTTTCTGTCACTATTTGTAATATTTGAATCCAATTCTCATAGAGAAAGTTATGATGATTTTCTGAAGGTCACCTATTTCATATGAAATTCGAAAGCCTGAAAAATGCTAAATTCCTCAGATCATATCTCTAACAATATAGCGAACCAACATCTAAAATGTGGTCATGAGCTTCATCAAGATTTTGTCTCAAATGGTTTTTAATTTCAGCTTTTGAAGCTGCATATAAAAACTACTATAGCTAAAATCCCACGATGACCTATTTGAAGTAGCGAAATCCTAGAATCGAAAGCTCTAAACTTGCTTCAAACCAAACCTTCAGGCTTGATCATAATTTTGTGCACTAACCAAATGTCAACAAAAACATAAAGTCCCTACAACAATTTGTGCATTAGAATCTCATGACAGCCGAAAAATTACAGAGGTCTTATAACAAGATAGATCATTGAAAGTCCTTACATGACAAGGATATGAGGGTCACAATTATAGAAATGTATCTGGTCAAGAGGGACTTAAACAAGTTAACATTGTAGGTATTTTAGGAGCTTGAAACATTAATAATTATTGAATATTCAATGACCACAACCAATTATGAGTGCCATGCCACAACCCCATGGAGTTTTAGCCCACTAACTAGGGTTGCTAAATTCAAACACAAATATCTCTCAAACCGTCAAGAACAACATGGCATGTCATATATAAACGGAAACATGTTGAGAAGTAGAATAAATATAGAACATACTTGACTCAAGATGGAATGATTTTCTAGGTCCAAATTCCCATGCAAGATCAGGTTATCCCCTGGTGCTGCTTGTGTTGACATTAATGACAACCATTGATCAACAACAATAGTTATGACATTGTCTTCCACTTCACAGTGTAATGTTGTGGAAACTTCATGGGAAAGGTCATAATCATACCCCTTTTGTAGCTAAAATAAGCCCAAGCACTAATTGTTTATGAAGATGTCAACTATAAGATGGTGTTCATGAATTATCCTAGTATTTTAGTGTTCTCTTCTATTAAATCCTACATTTATTATCTATTATTCCCTAATTTTATGTACGTGTGGAATTTCAAAAATTCAGGTACTCTCTATGGTGAAATATTAGCATAAACAATGGTGAAATCATGGCACAATGTTTGGTGATAGTGAGGAAGAAGGGTGCTCAAAGTCATATTCACCAAGATATTTCTTTTCTAATAAGCACAACAACCTCCAAAAGGATCCTCTACTAATCAATTAACTGCTATATGCTCTTAGTTTCAAGCGAAATATTCATGAAATTCGGCATGGAAACAAAGGAGGATGGTATCACTTACTTATTATCAGAGAAATTATGGGTGTGAATGAATATTTTTAGAGAGTATCAAGCCACTGTGACTCCTTTATCTCCTCTCAATTACTCGTATAGATCCTCTCGACCCTCCTATAGAAATTTCAGGTCTTCATGTAGCTTTCTCCTATGGTAGTGTGAAGGTAGGGGTGGAAACTCCTCAACGGCACTCTATCTACTTGATGCAATACCTTGTCCTTCCTCCAACATTTTTTGGAATGAGTGATGGTGTAAATGGAGTTGAGCCAACACATAATATGCTTTTATGGTTAAAATCCTACAACACTGTGGTGACTTGTCATTAACACGAGTTTCTTCTTTTAGGTCATTAAGCCCGCTAATTGTCATAATCTCTCCCCTGCCATGATTATCACCCTAATCTTTGAGCACGCCATTTTGTTTTGATTTGACCTTTCCAAGTTACATGGCTAATTTAACTCACACTTGAGTTGACTAATCGAGGGTGGCTAAGTTCACTCACCACCTCCACCCTATTAAAACACCTTTTCTCACTTAAAACACATTTTTGTCATTTCTATGCAGAGGGGGGAGGTTAGGGTTTCCATTCCTGAGCCTACCAATGGATCAATCCACTACAGAGGCTTTCATGCTAGAGCTATACCATACATTATTATGTACAAGGGATTTGACCTCTTTGATTTACTTTGTGTGCATGTCTTCATTTCTTTTATGCTGCCCTCACTGCTTTTGTCACTATATGTTTTCAAGTGGTTATTCTAATATTCAAGCTACTAATGTTGGTTAAAAGCCTCCCTGAGAATGATGTGTCTCTTCATGGCTGTAAATTGAACTTCGTCATTCCTTCTGGTGGTGAAGAAAAACATAATATCAGTGTTTGGTGTGTGGTTCTATAGACTGCTATAGGAGGCGTTTCTTCCTATAGCACTCCCTAGTTCTCTTATCTAAGTATTTTGTTGGCATGAGGGAGATGATGATGAGTGATGCATATAGGGTTATAATCATGGAGGATTAGTGTAGGCACTGTGGAGATAGAAAGTGATAACTTCTATTTTTTTTTTAAAGGAAGGACAGACTAGAGAAGTTTGAGCAAACTTTCGGCGAAATGAATGGATGGATGATGGATGAGTGATGGAAACATCATAGGAGGACCCTGTTTACCCTTTGTGAGAGTCAATATGGTATTTTGGATCTCTTTCATCCTTGGATATCCCTCTTATAGCTCTATAGATCTCTCTTATAGCATTATAGGACCTTCCTATACCAACACAAGTCCTTCTTGTAGTAGCACAAAGAGGAGGTGATTTCAAGATTTCCTGATGATAGGAGGGTGGAGAGAGATAGAAATGTGAATGGATAGAATGGATATGGTTTGGGGTGTATGGATGGAGGAATGGATGTAATCTTGTAGTTCTTGGACTATACCCATGCAATATTCCACTATGTACAACTTTGCAAAACAAAAGAAAGGTTAGAAAATAGGATATAAGGTTCTTCCTTTTCCTATTTTATTTTCTCTCCTTTTTTATTTTTTTTCCTTTTTCTTGAGACACGCAACCTACTTGACAGGAGGGTTGAAACTTATATTCCTACCCTAGGTTCCTCAAGAGTGGTTTACACCTAGGGATCTTTATTATTGTTTTTGTTTTCTGCTTCTGGGCTGCCTTAGAGAGGTTTTCAACCAAGGTATTGGCTTGAGATGCCTCATATATGTTTTAATCTAGGCATTTTACTTTTCTCTCTATCTCTCTTTTTTTCCTAACAAAATTTATAAACGTGTTGTGGAATGGAAGCTATGAAAATCCTAATCACATTCAATTCCTTCATGACTGAACTGATAAATTCCTCCTTGGAAAAAGGACATATATATAACTTTAACCTATCACCATTTACAAGGAAGGGTATGCCTTCCTCATCAATTCCTCTAATTTGGATACATACATTTTGATGACATTTTTCCTCTAGGTATGGGTCCAACTGTCTTGTCATTAACTTCCCTTTAAAATCTTTGAACCTAGAATCATATAATAGGGCCCAATCCCCTTCTTGAAAATCATTTCCTTGATATGCTTGTCATGTGATACCTTCCTTTGCAGATGTGTGACTTCAGTGTGTAAGAGAGCTTACATTTCGAACTCATCTAAGACATTTAGTTGGAGAATCCTTTCTTCTTGTGCTGTGGTGACATCTAAGTCAAACTAAGCTACCATTCTCAAAGAGTAATATTAAAACTCAATAGAAAGTAGAGCATTCTTCCCATAAACCAAGTCATATGGAGTGAATCCAGTGAATGATTTTCTAAGTCATATTGTAGGCCTAATTTTCCTCTACTAGTTTCTCTTCCCAATCTTTCTTGTTGTTGTTAATGACTTTAGTGAGGATACTCTCCATTTCTCTTTTTCCCACCTCTACTTTCCCATTTTCTCGAGGATGATACGTGGTTGATGTCTTGTGCTTGTTATGGTGTTGCCTCATGAGTTCCTCAATAAAATTAGATTTGAATTTCTATCCTTGATCAATGAATACCTCCCTTGGATATCCAAACTTATATAAGGTGTTCTCCCTTAAATAATTGGCCACTTTCTACTTAGTTCCTGCTTTGACTACTTTTGTCTCAGCCTACTCTGTCAAGTAATCAGTGCACACAATGACATACTTTTTCTTCCCTAATGGTGTATCAATTGTCCCAATGAAATCCATGTCCCACTTGTCGAATGGCTCTATGGCCACTTGAGTTTATAGGGGAATTTCATCGCTATTTATGGGTTTTCCCATTTGCTGGTGTGAATCACATCTTTATGTAAGGTGGGCCAATAGTAACCAACCTATAAAAATGTAAAGGTTTTCCTTTTTGCAATAAAATGGCCTCCACAGGGACCATCATGAAACTCAGAGAGGATTCCAAATACCTCCTCCTCTCTTACACATCACCTCAATATGTGATCTAGTCCCAAACTAAAACAATCTCCTCCAATCTAAGTGAAAGGGGATATTTTCCTTACAATGTTGCTTTTCTACCTGGGTGATAGATTAGGAGGGAAACTCCTAGTAACCAACTAATTTTCTGTATCAACAAACTAGGGAGAAAGCACCAAGATAGAAAAGAGGTGATCCTCTATAAGTTGATCATCCACCATCTCTTCATTACTTGCAGGTAAGGTTAACCTAGACAAAAAATATGCAACCATATTTTAATTTCTTGGTTTCTCAATGATAGTCAAATCAAGCTATTGTAGCAATAACAACCACCTAATTATTATAGCATTAACATTAGGCTTGTTCACAAAATATTTAATAGTTTCATGGTCTGTATGAGCAAAATTTTCGTACCGAGTGATATAGTGCCTAAATTTGTACTACAACTAAGAGCTTTATTTTAGTGACAACATATTCAACTCATCTTTAGAAAAATTCTTACTAATGATGTAAATGGAATAAGGAAACTTACACTTTACTTGTCCCAAGGCTCCCCCAATATATTTGTTTGATGCATCAGTATGGATATGGAAAGGAAATGCCCAGTTGGGACCTCCTAGGATGGGTGCAGTAGTCAACTTTTCTTTCAACGCTTCAAGGGCCCCTTGACAAGTGTTGGTACAACATAAATATGTATCTCTTGAATGATAAACCAAACAAAGGTGAAGCTACTTTACTAAAGCCTTGGATGAATCTCATGTAATACCATGCTAGTCTCGAGAAGCTCTTGACATCCCTTTTCTTATGAGGGGTAGGGACCTTTTTGATGATAGCAATTTTTTTTGGGTCCACCTGTACCCCTTACTTGGAGATGGAATGGCCAAGGACAATCCCCTCATTCATAAAGAACTCACATTTTTTAGGGATTAGAGAGAGATTCATTTCAATTCATTTCTTCAAATCCCTGCACAAATTGGAGAGAGCTTCATGGAAGTCACGTCCATAAGGAATGAAATCATCCATGTATATTTCCACAGAGTCATGATCCAATTCAACAAAAATACTTAAAATCGCCCTTTGGAAAGTAGCAGGGGCATTGCACAAAGAAAATGGAAGGGCTCTATAAGAAAGGGTACCCCAAGGACATATGAATATGGTCTTGTTCGGGTCTTCAGGGTTAATATATATTTGATTATATCCACTATATCCATCAAAGAAGGAGAAGAATTTCTTCCCTGTAAGGCCATCTAGGACTTGGTCAATCAAGGATAAGGGAAAATGGTCCTTCTTTGTGGCCTTGATAAGATCCCTGTAATCCTAAAATATCCTACACTTCCCATTATTCTTGGGAACTAACACAAAAGGTGATACCCACACACTATCTAAAACATGGTATCACAACCATGCATCCAGTAGTTTTTACAGTTCTTCCTTCATAGTATGCTTAAGTAATGGGTTCATCATCCTATGGGGTTAGCACACATGCTTACATCCCTCCTTGATGTAAATATGGATTCGCACCTTTAATTTCCTATATTCCCAAGCAAAATCATACAAGTGTTGCCTCAACACTTTGCCCAATTTCTCTTCCTATTTGGCAAAGAGAGAAGGGTTGATATTTTAAGGTTTTGGATGATCCAAACTCTAAATTCTTGACATGGTCTAGACTTGAGTCAATAGGGCATAAGTCATGCCAAGTATTTCTCTTAGATCCTTTCATCAACTCATCAATGGGTATGGAAGTGGGAGGTTGATTATGAAGGATGTCGTCAATGAGATCATCTTCATTACATTGCCCCCTTCCTGTAATGATGTCTAGAGTGCATATGGGGTGATTGTGGTGTAATATAGTTGATCTTATTCCCCCTCTTCTATCCACAAGGGTAATTCATGCTCAATGGAAGGTTAAGAAGGAAGATACAATAAAAATTGTTTAGAGAAATGCCCATTCTTAATGGTCATGTTCCTATCCCTACAACTGACGTAAACATCAGCAGTGGCCAAACATGGCCTTCCTAAGTTGAGAGGATAACCATTGAACTTGGTTTTGTGATGGAGAACAAGGAAATCAGTAAGATATTCCAAAGATTCAATGGATAACATAACATCTTCAATAACTCCCTCAGGAGCTACTCTGGATCTGTTGGTAAGTTGCAACACTGTGGTGGTATTTCTCAAAGCTCCTTGGAGGTTTAGATTTAACATGGTTTCCTTAGTTTTCACAATGATGGAAGCCCTAAGATCAATCTGGGTGTTAGGGACTATAAGGCTATATGTGTACATAACTACTATAGGGCTTGTATGGTCTAGATATTTCATGAATATCACCCCCCCAAGCATCAAATCAGATAATTTCCCAACAACAATTATGGTGGGGGTGTCTCTTTTTCTTCTCCAAAAATGTTTGAAACATTTCTCCTTGACGAGATTATTATAGATGGGAACGTCTTTAATATCCTAGAGGAGGGGTATTTTAACACACAAATTCTTCAATTCCCCCAGACAACATTTTGAGGGTCTCCAACATATCTTCCATAATCCCTCAGAGAGGAAGTAGTTTCAGTGATTCAGGATCAAGGGTGCAGTTGGCCCTTCTATAAATGAGTTGAAATATCTCCTCATAGTCTTGTATGGATTCATCAAGTTAAATAGTAATCATAAATATTTCTTTCTTGGTTTATTTGGATATACAATAGTCCATGTACTTGTTATTAAAGTTTTGTTGCATTTGGCCCCAGGTAGTGATGCTACCACTAGGTAGACCCATAAACTAGTGCAATGCTACATCCTTAAGGGTAGAGGGGAATAACTTCATATTATTTTCATCAGAGGCATAATCATAGGTCCTACAGACAAGAACACATTCAAACATGAAGATATTAGGGTCCTCATATGTTAAGCCATGGAAGTGTGGAAGGGAAGTAGGGCTTATATTATTAATTATATCCTCTCCATTGGTCTCTCTAAAAGGTAAAACCTAATTGTCCCTATTTTTAGCCATAGTTTGGGTAGTTGAAGTGGGTTTTTATTCTTCCCCAATAGGTTCTTAAACTTTTTTAGGTTTCTCACTTAGATCTTCTTCTAACTCCCCTATAGTTAGAGAGGGAAGATGACAGTCACTGAAGAAGAGTGCGGGCTAACTGCATGACAGCATGGGGTTATTTGGTAAGAATTTTCACTGAGCATATCTACTCCTATGAGGCATGAAAGAAAAATTATCTCTTTCTATTTTATGTTACTTCTGTTAGCACTCAAATCTACCTTAGGTTGAAGTAAGGTAAGACTCAAGGCCACATCAAACCACGCTCAACCTCGTAGCTAGCCCTACAAGGACAGGAGAGGGCTCTCTCCAGGTAAAACTCGGAAAAAGATAATCGAAAAGGCTCGAGATGATCGAATTAATGACTGATTTCAGGCTAGGTATGAAGTACAAAAAGTTTAGAATTGATTTTTAATGATTTTGATGAATTCAAGGGAAAGGAAAATTTGGGTGCGGGGATGAGGCACAGTTTTTGCAGAGGTCTACTTGGGGCAAGATAGGCGATTGCTTTGATGCCTTAAAGTAGGTGAGATGCGTAGATCAGACTGGTGAGGGGCTAAGGAGAGGAAGGGAGTGTCAAGGATTCTCTTTAAACTGAAGAAAACATAGAAGATTAAACAAATTTAAAGGTAGAGCATAGCAATTTCATGGATTCTACCTTAACACTTCATTTGTTTAATTACAGAAGATTCAATAGAGATAATGATGCACATACACAACTTACAAGTACTGAGAGAACACGCCATGAACACATAAAGCCACATGGATCCCAAATAGTGCTGCAAAACCCTCGTCTTTCCTTTGCCAAAAAATGCAGATAAGATATGTACAATATAGTGTCAAACTATTCCCAAGAGTCCAACCCTGAAAATAACTAAGAAAATAAATAATATAGGAAAGCTAGCACATTCCCTTACCTCTAGAGGTCGAGATCATCATCCTAGGAGCTGTTTCAACCAATTCTAAACTAAGCATTAAAATCTAGGCAGTTAAAACAACTTGCCTCTATAAGCTAGGAAACCAATTCATTCATTACATTTTTGCTATTTTATGAATGAATCATCTAGAATAGGTAAATAAGTGTCATAACAACATAAATTTCCAATAATTACATGAAGGAGGGTGAAAAATCCCATCACAAGTGAAAATAGGTGAAACTGGCTTGATTCGCTAAGCTGAGGAGGAAAACTGTGCCAAAAAACCCTGTGCGCACCGCGCTTGAGCCCAGTGTACCGCGTGCCTTTCCACCTGATTTTGGGGCACTACCAGACATTCAAATTGATCTTAGGTTGGCTTTTTGGAAATTACTGGATGTCTACTTTCCAACCCAAGTGGAATTTTGCAATTTGGTCTCCATTTGACCCTCCAAAAGTGGATTCTCCCAGAAGTACTTCCTGCTGATGCAAAAAGTGGCAGAAAGGTGATTTTCATGATGTTTTTTGAGCTTTTGATCTCCCAAAACTTGATGAAATGCCTTGGAAATTGCTGAGCATGTGTATTTCATCATGAAAAGTCCAAAAATGTAAGCCACCTGTGATTTGGACTTCCCCATCTTATGGGTCGCGTGCTGAGTGCGACGCATAGAGCCCAAAAACCTATTTCGCAAGCCAACAATTTTGAAACGACAAAATTTTCTCCAAATTTGCCCAAAATTGGAGTGAAGACCCTCCATCATGTATCATGCTCGACTAATGAAGCCTCAGCCAAAATTCGAAGCGGATCAGGCCTTTTGTGTTGTTTTTGTGCTTTGCTCAAACGCCTTTTGTTCATTCTCGCTTTGCAAACATGCATGCGAGCCCAATAGTGAGTCTTCATGTGGCGAAGCATGTCCTTGTCCCTGTTTGATTTAGCTAACAACTTTTTGAAATGAGTGTTCACCTGGATGAGCATTGATTCCCGATCAAAAGGTGTCAAATCACCGGGTCTCCTACGAGCCAATTCCCAGTCTTCCCAAATCTTGCGCAGCTCATAAAGTTCATGCTCATCTTCCAACTATTTGTTGTGCTGCTCTAAGTAGTTGATCACCCATTTAGCCATCTGCAATTTCTTTTGCAGCGACTCATTCTCGGACCTTTTCTCTCGGATAATCTCCTTAAGCTCTGAGTTGGGCGCACTAGCATCAAGATCAATGACACCGATATCCTGAACTCCTGAAGGACCCTCATCAACCATGGGTCTCTTGCCCCTATCCTGAATATGTACCTATGCTGAAGATGGAAGTGAGACCTCTTCCGCATGATGTGGAGATAATACTCGCTCTGTAGATGATGCCAACGAGACCCCTTCCACCCCGAGTGGAGATATTACTCGTCGTGCAGCTGCAAATACGGCCCTGGGGCCTTTCTGATATGTCACATATATTGGAGCATCAACATGCTCGGTCTCATGAATGTCAAACTGCTGTGAAGGCCCTCCCTCATCATGAACGATCTCTAGAGGAGGCTGTAGCACGGAAAAGAAATCACGGGAGGTGAAATCCTCCCAAGCAATACCATGTTCTGCCAACTAATGCATTACTATGATTTTGATCAATGCATAGTGATATATGCTCCAGTGCTGATGTGTCGGGGTCTTCCTCTGTACTGAAGGTGCCATCCTCTCTATGTTTCGGCACATGAAAAACAGAATTCTCATCATACATACCCGTGTGAAATGCATCAACAAACGTACATGGTACACATAGAGACGTGAGAATCTGCCCTCACAACTGAAATACCGAATGATGAGTTTCATCAATGGTGCAAACTCATCTTTCAGGTATCTAAAAGGAAAGGCTGCGCTCAAGTGTCTGATATATGTGGGCTTGACATATGGCTCATAATAATACCTGTCCAGCATCTGGCGTTTACTCTATTCCTCCCCCACATTTGGTATCCCGGTGGCCTGAGCAATAGTGTCGGGTGACAAAGTGAAATCCACTCCGGCAAGGTTTACATGACCATCCTGTAAGTTAAGGACAAATAGATGGACTAGTTCCCGATTATGCTGAGTTTGTGAGATCATCTCACAATATTGGTAACATGTTTGGCGCCGAAAACAATCCATTGCAAGCGGGCAAGCTTGCAATTGAGCCAAAGAGGTAGGCTCCTCCCTAACATGATGTCCACTCTTGCCACCTTTGTGATACCTCCGTGGCACATTAGGCACATTGACCTCTGGTGTAGAGTCACTATCATAATCCTGCTCATGTATTGACTTGGTCTCTGACATGTTCTTTAACAACAAGGTGGCTGGAATATATATATCTGCTGATATACAATTGTGTATAAAATGATTGTAGGCCTCTATAATTTTTCTCAAATGTTGTGACCAAGGGGACACAAATGATGAGGGAATTGTTAGGAAAATGGAAGCATTAGGGAAATGGGAAAAAATGAAAACATTAGGAAAATGGGAAAATGGTAAAGAGAAGGGAAAGGGAATGGAAATATTTTAGGGTTTTGAAATAAGGTAGGGATGATATTGTTGTAGTAGAAGGGAGAGTTTAGTATTTTGAGAGAGGAAGATGTAGGGTTTGATGAGGAATAATTGGGAAAAATGTAGAAAATGGGAAATAAGGGAAAAAGAAGCCTTGGCAATAATGAGTTTTGAAAACCCTACAGCAAACTTTTCACTTGAATCCTTATAGCAAATTGATGGGCATGGAGGGTTTTGTACACTTGGTTTTCATGACAAATATATGCTAACCTCTTCATATAAACCATCAAAAAACCAAAATCAAGTCATGAGTGCAGGCCTACCTGTGAATTTATGCATGAGGAGAGGTGATTTGAGTGATTTCTTGGGAAATTGCAAGCATAAACTCTATGCGCCGCGCGCTTTACCCAACGCGTTGTGCACTCTAGATGCACCGCGCGCGTGTTACTTTGCACTGTGAAAGGTCACCTGATGCACCGCGCGCCTCTGGTGCACCGCGCGCCTATCCTGATGCGCCGCGCGCCCTGTAGATGACCTAAAATACTCACAAACTTGCCACGAACTTGCAAAATTGCCTTTGAACGATGCTCTTAGCTCTCAAAATGTGGAATGGGTTGCAAATGAGGAGAAATGACTTGATATAGCATCCATTTTAATTTTTGCTCAATGAAAACCCATTTTTCTTATGTTTGGTTTTACACTTTGCAAATTAATAGGCTCTGACCTTTTGGTTCCTTCATAAATAGGTTGAAATGAATGATTTTATCTGATAATTTTTTGCAGAGATACTCTGATATGCTTCAGAAGGAGACCAGGCTGCACTAACAATTGAAGAACTGAAAATTTTGACAATTTTTTACAAAAATGAGGTGGCGACTTGTCTTCAAAACAGAGTTTTGAAGAGAAGTCCTTATTCAGCTGTACAATGGTGATAATTATTGAAGTGATGATCTATCAAAGACATCCCTCTGGCTTGCTCGTCTTCTAAGACTTTTCAAGACTAAATTGACTCAAACCCTAGACCTAGACCTAAAAATTTAAAATATGACTATAAATGACTTCTGAAGCTTTATGACTTATCCTGAACCAGCAGTGATATGCACGAGGGGAATGAATGACACAGACCACTCCATCAGAGTTATGGCATGCCTAACGAAATGCATTTGATGAAAACTGTGGGACACCTAAAACATGAAATGCAAAAAAGAGCTTTGATCTCTGATGGAGGGATAACTAGACCGACTCTAACAACTTCTTCAAAAATGTATGAAAAATAGAAAACAATTCTTAAGCAAAAGCAACATCTACCTGGACACCTTCGTATCAATGACGCCAAAAGGTGGTGAGCCATGATGTTGCACCAATAATGTTGAAGGATAGAGCTCTTAAATGGTTGATGAGTTTAGGGACTAATTGGATAAGATCATGGAATGATATGCAAAATATATTTATAGAAAAATATAAACATCATGATCTTAAGGAAGAAATATTTAGAATGAATCAAAGATAAGATGAGAGCATTGATGATCTAATAGAGAGGTTCATGTATAATGTTAAGAGGGAAAAATTACATCATTTAGGATCAAACACACTAAAAAACCTCTTACTTAGAACAATTAGGGATGAGTGTATTGATGTCCTTGATATCATGATTAGAGGTGATGTATACCAATTATCATTTGAAGAAATTTGTGAAACATGCAAACACATATTAAGAGGAAAGACAAGAGTAGGTAAATCAACATCAAGGTCAGTAAGTCAAAATAAGCGTGGAAATTTGTTTGATTATTTTAAAGAAGAAATTCTTCTCAATCTAACCAAACATGTAGAAATCTTAAGAATACAAAATGAGAAAAACGAATATGTTTGTGTTGTCCATGCAGAACCACATGATGTTAAATCTTGCTCCTCATTACCAAGGTTGAAGGAAGTTCACCAAGAGGACAATGGACCAAGTCAATTGCCAATGCAGCAATATTATGTAGCTCCAAGAGGACCATAGCAGCCTATTCAGCCTAATATGAAGCAAGAGCCTAATTCACAATTTCAACCTTATGCAAATCCACCTCAAATTAATTGGAACACAACCTTTCCTTGGCAACAGTTGCCATCCCAACCCTAAAACAAATATTGCCAACAAGGTTGGCAAGGAACTTATGGGAACCATCCACAATATCCTCGGTATTTTCCTCAATATCATGCATACTAAACTCCATGTTATCCTTACCATTCACCTTCATCACAACAACAACCCCAACCAAATCCATCTCAAATATCCACTCCCACTCAACTACCTGTACCACCATTTCCAAACCCACACATTGTAGTAGCTCAGCTAACTTATAATGTTGAGGTACAACACTTCCAAACATCTCCTCTTGAGATCAATGGTATTCACCATAGCTCAGGAAGAGTATTAGAAAAGAGAGATTATCTTGGTATCATTAAAGGACCACATCCAGAAAAAGAAGATTTGAAAGAGAAGATCAAAGAATCATGGGCTACACTTGATGGAGAGTAGGCATCAAAATCAGAGATTGTGAAAGCTCCCTCATGGTTACAATCAAATCCTCCATGTATTCAAGAGATCAATCAACAAAATGAGGAATAATTGAAGCTCATTGTAGAAGAATACATCCAAGATGTTCCAAATTAGCAAGCAGACTAGAGGCATCACAACTATATTGAAATATGGTTCCAGATAGTCACTAAGTTGTAGCAATACTCTCTTCTTCAATTGTGCTTGATATCATCAAAGTCAAAGAATTTGATCACTCAAATCCAGATACATGTCAAAGAATATATTTCAAGCCTCCCCATCATTTTTTCTATGATCTTGGTGTGCACATGGCTCTATTGGAAGTATTCTTATACTTGAAAGTGATTATGTTCTTCAAGTAGGGTAGGGTAAAAAAAAAGAAAAATAAGAGAGAGAAAAAAAAACTCAGGTGAAAACCTCATTCCAAGCGCCTTAGATTGGCTCATTGATTGAAAACTTCCATGAGGTGGTCAAAGGGTTGGAAAAAAGGAAATGAAAAAGAAGAAAGTAAAGATCCTAGCTGAAAACCACATTTTGAGGCGCCTCAGGAGACCTACTAGTTGAAAACATCCTTGAGGTGGCTAGTAGGCCTAGAAGAAAAAAAAAGGAAAATAAAAATAAAAATCCTTGCTTCATGTATCTCTCTGATGAATGCATGTATCTTGAACATCTGCAAGCAACAAAAACAAGTTCGTACCAAAAGAAAAATTGTTCAAGCCTAGTAAAAAAAAGTCAAATCTTGACTTTCTCCTCCTTTGCTCAAATTCTCCAATAAGGCCAAGCCAATGCCAATCCATCACCCTCATTGATTTTCACCATCCACCCATAATTATCAAGGTTGTATCATTCACTTTTATTGTTGTCCTAAAAAACTACAAGATGATCTGTTTTACTACAGGATGCTCTATTTTACTACAGAATACAACAATACATAGAGCATAAATTTGTTTTTTCCATAACATGAAAACCATGCATCAATTTGCTAACTTGTTTCAGGGGGAGATACATATGGATGAGGGTGACATGCTCAAGAAATTTTAGCAAATTCCAGTGCATAGTTTTCAACAAAATCAGCCTCCATCACCTACAGTCACTTTTTCATTTTCACGATATCCATGCATCCATTTAAAATGATGTTTCGTGGGAGATGCATATGGATGACGGTAACATGTCCAAGGAATTTCAAAGAATTCTAGTGCACAGTTTCCAAGATATTGGCCTCCATTTCCTTCAACCATTTTTAGTTTTTATCAAGATCCGTGCATCCATTGACCAAATTCTTTTTATGGGGAGGTGCATAATGATAATGGCAACATGCTGAGAAAGTTTGAGTTCAATCCATTCTACTGTTTGGGAAATATGGACAAAACAAGTCATTGCCTTGAAATCCTATAGGATCCCCTAAGATCCTATAGGATATAGAACAACACCTACAAGATTAGCAATGAGCAATTTTAAAAGGGAAAAATAGAGGTTGGCTTCGTCAAGCAGTGTTAAGGAGGTAGGTTGTACATTTTGTGATATTTTTCCAAGTGAAAGAAATATAAAATATCCTTCTAGTTTGTTGAAAGTGATTGCAACATAACGAAATTGTATACACAAAGTTTTTAAATTTGGTATCAGACCTATGCAAACCTCCATCCATCATAGAAAAATGATAGGGGGAACACAGCAACACAATGAAGATTCATCCACACGCTCCTCTACTAGAGATATTCACAAGGCATAATTAGATGGATTTCTTTGAAAAATTGAGGGGATATAATGATGAAGTAGCCAGAGATTTGCAGTCAACTTGAACGTGGAGATCCTGAGGTAAAAGAAGCTCCTCTAGATATTAGTAGTAGTATCAGTATCATCAACATTACCATCCAACACCTGCACATCAACATTAGCTCAACAATAGTATGCAGGTCTCTCCAACAACCATCAGGTAGGTACATGTATCCAATGTTATTGACCTCTTCTCTTGAGCATATTATAGTTGGAAATTTTTTGTCAATGCATGAGAGATGAGGCTTTATAAGTTAAGGATAGGTCAGCAGTCTTAGCCACCTTCAACTAGTTAATTGCAGCTCACTCCTTCACTCATGCAATATTGAAAAGTCAAATTCTGAAGAGTTGTGATTTCAAGGAATGAGGACAACAGTTAAAAGAATAGATTTTTGCAAAGGCCAAGTCACCACATCACTCCAAGCCCTCCATACACTTCATATTCACTATCTACTCATCATTCATCCATCCCATTTCATTCTTGAAAAAAAACAAACAGAGCATCCTCTCCATTTTCACAAACCTACACTATTTCCTTTGAGCCCTAGCATCATCATCCAATCCCTCTTCATCATTTCTCATCACTCCCATATAGTTAGAAGACCCTGAAAGAGGAGGAATGGCTACTATAGTAAGACACAATGTTGCTACAAGAAGGAAGAAAGGAAAAATTGTGTTAAAACCCAAAATGACAGTGCTTAAGAGAGTCCTAATAAAAACATACAACTCCAAGGCCATTAGGCAATCATCTAGGCCACAACAAAGAAGAAGAAGTTAACAAAAGGGAAATGAGGCATCCACCGTCAAAATAGAACTCAAATTGCAATGATGAAAAGGGGCTTTCCAAGATGTCTTTAATCTCTTTCTAGCTTTTGACCAAGGCCTAAAAGATGTTATAAAAATGGGAGATAGGCATGGGAGTCAAGTTGAGGACCTGTCATAGGCTCCAACTATCATTTATGCTCAAAAAGGGTATCCTGTAGTTTTAATAGGGTTTCTTGTAGGTCTACTGTAGTTTTGACAGGAATTACTACAGGATGTTCTAGTTCTCATATAAATTCATTTTTAAGGTGTTAGAGGTGTCCAAATGGCGAAACAAGGTAGCAGAAAGTTGATAAGCGTGTGGAAGACCTTGCCAAACTGAAAAATATTCAAGAACCCATCTTGAATAATGGGAAGAAGGCAAGCTAATGGTCTTAAGAAAGATTGATTTTTCTTTGCAAAAATATGTTTTTGGGCTTGTTCTTGCAGAAATTGTAGCCAATATTCTTAATTCGCAAGAAAGAGGCCACCAGGGCCGTGGATGAGGCACAATGAGGTCACTAAGTTGCTTAAGGGATGAGCAACACTTTCAACAAGGGGGTATGACAGGCCTCTAAATTAGACATAAATTAAGGCTCATACCTCTAAATTAAACAATAATTTAAGGCACGTGACCATCCTTCAGCACATTAAACCTCTCTTTCTACATTAGATAATTTATTTTTAACTTTAATATATCCATTAGGAAGGTTTATGAATACTTGGATATTTGTGCGTAATATTATTTATTTTTGTTGAATATTATGAGAATATTAGGTAGATTATGAAGATTTGGAGGAGTAGATAATTTAGGGACTTGTTCCCTATTATAGGAGGATCAATAATAAATAATAAAACAACAAGATATTATGGAATTATGGCACAGATTGTGGAACTCCAATGATTGAGAAAATATAGGAATGTGTTCCACTAAACAAGGGACCAGATCCACTAATCAATGGATTTTGGTGGGGAAAGCTTCCTCCATTGATGGGGAATGCTTCCTAATTATTTTTTATAAGTACCAAGTTGAATTTTACTCTAGGGATAGATTTTCATTAGTGTTCTTGTGAAGAGAACTCATATTTTTCAGCACAAATGTACTTTATTACAGGGATGTAATTCTATTGATGAAAATAATGAAGATTTGTGTCATGTTCTGCTTATAAATTTTGTTCTCCTCCATAGGTCTCTTAGTTTCCTTCGGCTTGCCCATCCCAGGAACCTTAGAGCCATTTTGTATCCTTTTCTTTCCTTATTTTCACTGCTTGTTCACATGCATCTTTGTTTTTTATTTCTTTCTACTTCTGCACTTAGTATTAATGATTTCTTGTTATAGGATTGAGTTAAATGGTTAATGAAAGTTCTTTTGTAGGATAAAATGAATTACTTAATTCTTTGAAAAGCTTTGGAATTTCATATTAATCATTGATCTGCTTGGATTAGTATTCTTATTAGCAAAGAACAATAAATTTCTGCTATTTTTTAGAGCATACTAGCAAGCTTCAATCTAGTTGGTTCCACTTGCATCAGATAAAAAGAACTCTTGTTCATAAAAAAAATTACCCCATTGCATTTTCACTTCATTAGGTTAGGCATTTTTTAAATTTACTAGCTCACTAGTCCTCAAATTTCTAGAATTTCCACTAGTAATGATTTTCTATTTTTTTAGCATGGGTCAAGAGAGGTCTTTTTGAGTGACTGCACTTCGAATGGGAACCTAAGACACCCTATTTAATAACAAAAACTGTCCCATCCAATTTGGATTTGATCTTCTTGGCCATTTGATGAATTATAGTAAATTTGTACATCTTGTAGTAAGTCACTGTAGCACCCTGTAGGAAAGCCTGTTTTGAGCCTGAATTGAGAAAAAATCATCATTGAAGCTAGGACTAAGCCTCTACTTAACCTCCATTCCATCTAGGCCATTTTAACCCTCTTTCTCCACACTTATGTTAGCATTTTGCTAGTTTTCAAGGGTAGGATTTGATTTCCATTTCTTCTGTCTTCAGTCTTACATTAGATCTCATCAATGTTTTATATCACTCTACAAAGTTTTCCTCATGCATGAAGTAGACAACTAGCTCATTAAATTTTGTTTCCTTTAGATAATTGAAATTCTTATTGTTTGCAAGATTTTTGGATAAATGTCAATGATTGATGTAGTGCAGGTGTTTCAGCAGTACATAGAGATTTCATGATCAACAACCTCATCCCAACTTCATCTACCCATGGTCCTCACTTTCTTTCACTAAACCATTGCCAATTTCATCATTTCACAAGGAAACTTCTCCAAGATTTTTTAGAAATTCTAGCCATCTCCTAACTTTGGTTTTGAGTTTTGAAGTGGTCCTAGGCATTCCCTTGCCTCATTCCATCCACCAACCACCTTCCCTAAGATTTTCATCCCCTTCAACATCCATCATTTCTCTCTTGGCTATATCCTATAGGTTTTTAGTGGATCTTATAGGTTTTTAGGGAATCTTGTAGATTTTCCAGTAGTGGCTTGTTTTGAGGCTGAGTTGAGGAAAAATCCTCTAGGAAGCTAGCAAAGCATCCCTAATTGTCTCCCAAGCCTTCTGAAAACTCACCATCATCTCCATGCCACCTGCCACATCACCAAAAGGGATTAGCTTTCACACTCGCATTAAAAAGATGAAAAGAAAAACATATTTATATTATTCATTTTCATGCACAGCAATAGAAGGTTTGATGGTTTGAATCTACATGCTTAGGACAGTTGAATTGCATACATGTTAAATTAGCGTTCTTTTGAAGAAAAGTGTGTTAGTATTTAGTTATAAAATGGCGTGTTCTAGCATTTGAATTCAGTCTCTTTCCTTGTACTTTCTTTCTTCCAATAGGTTAAGGTTCCATTTTGAACATTTCATTTTCTACAATTAGTTTAGGATTTCACTTTAGTACATGTGCTCCATTACATCATGACAGCAAAGGAAGGAAACATTGTATGCCACACATATAGTGTCAATACCTCTTAAGCTTTTATGAACCCCGGGTTGATAATTAAAGTTGGTAGCCTTGAGAGTTGTAGCATTCTTGTTGCAATACTGAGGCTCATCAACTTTCTCATAAATCAATAATGTATTTTCATGACAAAGAAACTAACTCTACTATGTTTTTACAGTGAAGACAAGGAAGGTTTGGAGTGGCCTAGGAGCTTTTCCTAATCATATTATCAGAGTTGGAGCTCATTATGAATCTATGAAAGGTCAAAGTTGTGGTGTGTGTTGAAATTGATGAAGAAAAATGCTGCTATAGGTTTGCTACAGGAAATTGCTGTAAGAGGCTTGTAATGTTACAGACAAGCCTATAATGCTACAAGAGGGCATCCAAGTGGTTTTCGAAGATGAAATAATTTGTTTAAGTGTATGGAGAGATGAATAGTAGTTTAAGTAAATGAAATAAGGCTGGTTTGATCCACTAGCCAAGCTAAAGACCTCTCAAAGGTCTGTTTTGCACTAGGATGAGCTCTCTCGGTGACCTAGACGTAATAGCTTATAAAAAAGGGTTTTTCTTCATAGATTTTGGAGGTGGAAAGAGAAGGTGAAAGAACTGAGGATCGAAGTGATGAATGTGCCCTTCCCTATAGATCAATCAACCCTACAATTAATCACATGCATGCATCCATTTACATTTACAAAATGAAATAACTTATAATGGAAAATATGATTTGAATTTAAATGACATATAATTCACGCAAACCACTAATATAACCATTGAGCTAACTTATAAGCTAGAAAAAGAAAATGTAAATTAGGAAAACCAATATTAATCTATGTTTAAGGAATCATAAACACAACCTTTTTGGGTTGTGGTTGTGAATCCAACTCAAATTACCAACCCAAGGTTCATAAAAACTTCGAGGTGATATGCTATATGCACATCAAATAGGATTCCACTCATGCCACCCTCAGTTGTGAAATTAGATCAAAAAGTGCTCAAAGACCCTTCCTTCTACAGAATTATATTGAAATCTTGATAAAAGGAAAAATTGGAAATTGCTTCTATGTATGAAAATAGAAATGCTATTGACTCAACTTGTAAAACCATAATTACTTAATTCATGACAATACGTTAGGTCCCTACAATACTAGTGTATTCCCCCATTTTTATTAGTGTAGCGCCTTTACTATTATTTTTGTGCCACCTAGAAGCCCATTATTTTTATTGTTGTGCTCTTACATTATTATTGTTATGTCGGCTTTAATTATATTGTAACCCCTTAGACTCCTATATATAAAAAGGAGGTTTAATCATTTAAATCATCCAAGAATTGTTCATTTGTGTAATGTAAAGGATGTTTCTCCCTCGAAGTCGCTGATTTTGAAGGCATTGATCTATCTTTTATTTTATTTTGTGAGCTAGTTGTATAACATTTAGTATGAGAGCTTTGGATTCTAGGGTTTCGCTACTTCAAACAGAGCATTGTAGAATTTTCGCTATAGCTTTTTCTACAAATCTTCAAAATCTAGAAACAAAACCCATTTCAGAAGACATATTGAATAACAGCATGTCCAAATTTAAGACTATTTCTCAAAATATTGTCGGAGCTATGAACCAAGGAATTTAGGGTTTGTGCAGGCTCATGAATTCCATCTCAAACAGGTGACCTTGGGAAAATCATCATAACTTTTCCTCTGAGCATCAGATTAAAATTTTGTAAAACAATACAAAAATAGGGTGTAATTTAGTTTTCTTGATATCATATTTAGGGTCAAAGGTCGAAACATGGACACATGGCACTTCGTATAAGTTCACTCTATTGAACTAGTGTATAATCAAGTCATTGTGGGAGATTGAGCATAATTCTTTCTTGGAAACTATAATCTTAATCAAAATTCTATGTGTAGAAAGAGGACTTAGGTGTCTATGATAGGATGAAATTTTAGGCCTTGCAGATCTGAAATTTCAGAGATATATTAGATTCCAAATCAAGGTCCTACAAACAAAAACAAAAAAATAAAAGATGTTTAGCCTTTTATAAAATCTTCATAAGTTTTGTTTTAAAAATTAGTTTGGAGTGATTCAAAGGGAATAGTGAAGCATAATTATCATTAATTGATGCCCCAAAGAAAGAAAATTGAAACACCTAGTAAGAAACCTGAAATCTCTTCTATAGCAATGCAACATGATATATCAAAATTATGAGACCAAGTGTAACAAATTTCACTCTCACAAAAAGTAACATAAGTTAAGATGGATGGTTTGAAGAATGGCATGGAAGCTAATATTTATGGTTTGAAGAATGATATTAATGAATCAAAAGGCAACACTGAAGATTTGAAGAAATACATGGAAGGTTTGAAGGGAGGTTTGGAAAAGTTACTACATGAAATGCTTCTAAATGGAAAAAAAGTAGTAGAGGAAACTCATGATGAGAACAAAAGGAAAGTTAATCATGATTTCATAGACTCTAATATTGGACTAAACACCTGCCTATTCCAAATATTCATATGAGGAATTTTGATGGGAAGGATCCCATAACATGGATACTGCAAATGGACCAATATTTTGATCTCCATAATGTGTAAAATATGCAAAAGGTACTCATTGCAACTTTATATCTAGAACCCAATCATTTTATATCGTATCAATGGATTTTCTCTCATAAAAAAATTGTCGCCTCGTCAACTTTTATAGTGGAAATGATAGCACATTATGAGGATATCAAGAGAAAAGTTCAATAAAAAGTTAAATGATATTCTAGAGGAGCATAGGATTGATGTATTCATAAGGAATCTAAATGATAACATTCAACATGAGGTTCGCCTTTGGAAACCTAATTTATTGGAGAATGCATTCCGGTTGGCAAGAAAAATATAAAGAAAAATTATGGCAACAAGGAAGCCTACCACTCACAACTATAAAGATGAAAGTGTGGTTTCTCCTAGCCTTCCCCACCTACAAGTTTGACACCAAAAAAATTGGAAGAAAAAAGAGAAAAAGGGCTTTGTTGCATGTGTAATAGAAAGTACACTAAAGGTCATAAGTGTGTTGAGAAGAAATTATTTTACATTGATTGTGAAGAGGAGGAAGAAAAGGAGCAAGAAAAGTCAAAAGAATAAGATATAGACCAAGAACCAACCCCAGAGAAAGAAGAAATGAATCCCAACATATTGTTAGCGCTCAAATCCGCCTTAGGCTGAAATAAGGTATAACTCAAGGCTACATCAAACCACGCTTAGCCTCGTAGCTAGCCCTACGAGGACAGAAGAGGGCTCTCTCTGGGTCAATCTCGGCAAAAGGTAATCGATGAGGCTCAAGATGAATAAAACAAAAGCTAATTTTAGGCTAGATATGCAGTAAAAAGGTTTGATTTGAGTTTTTAGGAGTTTTTGTGTTGAAACAAGGAAAGGCAAATTTGGGCTGGGGGATGAGGCACAGTTTTTGCAAAGGTCTATTTGGGGCAAGGTAAGCGATCGTCTTCATGATTTCAAAGGGAATGAATGGGAAGATCAGACTGGTGAGGAGCTAAGGAGAGCAAGAAGCTTTCAAGGATTCTCCTTAAACAGATGAAAACATGGAAAATCAAACAAACTTAAAGGGAGAGCATAACCATCGATGGATTCTACCTTAACACTTCATTTGTTCAATTGTAGAAGATGAAAGAAGAAAAATGATACACATAACAACTTGCAATTATTGAAAGAAGCACACCATCAAAACATAAATCCACATGGATCCCAAATGGTGTTGCAAAAGCCTGGTCTTTCCTTAGCCAAAAATGCAGAGAAAATATGTATAATAGTATGCCAAAGCAATCCCAATTGTCCAACCTCTCCAACCCCTTAAAATGATTGAGAAATTACATCATATAGACCATCCTAACCCCTTTCCTTGCCTCTAGGGGTCGAGCTCATCATTCTAGGAGCTGTTTGAACTAATTCTAAACAAGGAACTGAAATCTAGGTAGTCAAACAACTTACCCCTATATGCTAGGAAACTGATCCATTCATTTAATTTTCACCTTTTAGTGAATGAATCCTCTAGAACAAGTAAAAATGTGCCAAAATTATATCATAGTTATCAAATTACATCATAAAAAGTCAAGAGTAATATCAAGAAGCAAAACTGGTCAAAACTGGGTGAATTTCTGAGCTGAACAGTGAAAATTTGACCAAAAATCTCTATGCACTGTGCGGCTGAGCTCTATGCATCGCGCGCCTTTCGCCCTGATTTTGGGGCACTTCTCAGCATCCAAATCAAGCTCACAATAGCTGGTTGGAAAGACCTGTATGTCTACTATCCAGCCCAAGTATAATTTCCCAATTTGGAGCTCAGTTTCCCCTTCAAAATGTCATTCTCCCAGAAGTACTTCCTGCTAGAGCAAAAGGTGGCAGAAAGGTGATTTTCATGGTGCTTTTGGCCCTTTTGATCATCTAGAGCTTGATGAAATGCCTTAGCCATACTAGAGCATGCATAACTTACAATGACAAATCCAAAACTATAAAGCTTTCCTCCAGAAAGTGTCCCAATCATAACCGCGCGCGTCGACGCGCTATGCGTTGAGCTGAAAAACCTGTTTTTAGGCCAAAATTTTACAAAATGACAAAAAATTCTCCAAATTTTCTCAAATTCGGAATGAAGATCCTCCATCATGTATCATGCCCAGCCAACGAAACATCGGCCAAAATCCGGAGTGGATCAAGTGTTTCACGATGCTTCAGTGTCCTCCTGGTGTATGCAGTTTAGTGGTGCAATCTCTGTCTTCATCATATAATGTATTGATGTCCACCTCCATGATATTGCAAAATCTGTGTTGGCTTGAATGAGATGAAGAATGAGGATTTGGTGCTTTTGTTTCAAACGCCAAATTTGGGAGGAACTATGGGAAATAGGGAGATATGGAATGTTTTGGAACCAAAGTCAAATTCTAAAACTTCAAATTCAAACCCTAAAGAGGCATTTCTTTACAAGAGAGTAGGGTTTGTGTTTTTCAACATTCATACTCTTACAATTGATCTTCAAACAACTCCAAACACTGACCAAAGATAATAGCAAGATGATTTAAACTTACATGGGGCAAAGGATACTGAGAGAATTTGAATTTTGAAGAGTAGTGGCAAAAATTTTGAGTTCTGGCCCAATGCGTCGCATGCTGCCAATGTGCCGCACACATGCAAATTTACACTGGCCAATGGAGCCCAGTGCGCCGCGCGCACCCATTGCGTCACGCGCTACATGTTGCATTTTGTAGGAGGCTTTTTGAGGCCTTCCTAGTGTCAAAATCAAGTGTAGAATAGCTCGATGGAAAGGCCTTTGAGTCTACTTTCCAACCCAGATGGAATTTTTCAATTTGGAGTTCATTTGCTTTGTCAAAAATCAAATCTCCCAAGACTAGCCAAAATGTGCCAAATGAGGCTGCCTCAAGGCAGAGTGCTGTTGCAGTCAACTTTTGAATCCCTTAGTCATCTCCAAATTTAGCTCATGATAGTTCATTGGAAAGACCATTTTGTCTAGTTATTCTTTGACTCATCAAGAAAGTTATTTGGCCAACCAAGCTAGGAGAAAACTTGATTTTTCCAAGGTCACTTCAGAGGTGCATCAATTCTCCCGAGGAGATTGTATTGTTGACATTTCTCTAAAACCATGACACCTGTGCAAAAAATGAAGGAGGTTTTTCTTCATTGGCATGTTTTGGACAAAAAAATATCTCAGTTTTTCAAAATTCATCTTTGATTGCTCTAAAACATCTTTTGAGTGAAACTTATCCCAATGTGTGAAACAAGGGATTTTGTTGAAATGAAGCGAAATGAAGGGGATAAGGGGCTTCTAAATTCTTGGGGAAATTTTTGGAAGTAGGGAGGGATGTTAGGAACTAGGGGAAAGTGGAATCTTAGAGATTGAGTGAGGGGAAGTGGTCCAAAAGGGAAAAAAAGAGGCCTAGCCTAAAAAATTGCCAAGTTGTTGCAAGAAACTACGATTTGTGCAAAAATGAGGAATTTGGGGGATCTCAATGATGGGAAGTGTTTAATAAGGTAAATTAATGATAGGGGAAAGTGTATGAACATCAGGATACAAGTTTTGCTAATGATTTGACCATTCAAGAGAAATTACGTTCAAAACCCTGGGAGAGGGAAATGGACCTTACCTAGGCACAATTGAAGCAAGAACAAGCTGTAAAATGACCTAATGGAACTTGACATGATGATAAAAACCTTCTGAATGATGATAGACTCAGTTGAATAGTGACATACACTGACATTTGGGCAACTTTGAAAGGAGTGAAAGCAAACCCTAGACCTAATGCCTAGTGACAAAATTTTGCTTGAGGACTCACTGAAATGACAAAATTTAATTTTGACACCTTAAAATCACTTGTAAGAGCATGTTTGATCACTGGAGGAAGGCTGCAAAGACTGACACTAACATTGGCTCCAATGGGGATGGTAGCTCCTTGGAGGTGCCAAGAACAATAGATCTTTGGGAGAGCAGACCAGCGCCTTATCCATTGGGCAATGGAGTCAAAAACTCAAACTGAAATGCATGACTGAAAACTGATGACTTGAGGACACAAATTGACTCTCACTCAACTAAGAACTGACTCTATACTTAAACACAATCGACAAACTGGAAATGATGCTCAAAGTGGAGCTTATTCATCAAAACCTACTCTAACAGTTTCATTCATCACCTGATCAAGTGAAATGAAACAACCAATGCAACCAAGTAAGTATTCCATCTGCTGTTTGAATTTTCTGCAAGTGCTCACTTATGAACAACAAGAGAGAGCTACTAAAAGGAAACTCCCATGACAACTTGGAAATAGATTCGTTGAATGATATGGATCCTCTATCCGCCTCCAAAAACACTGCATAACGATCTTGAAATTCAGGCACACTGAAACTTAGCTCATCTAATGGATTACTTCTCGTTTCCTCATACCATGAATGCAAACTTTGATCTGAGCCTTGTGAGGAGACCTCTGCTAACAATGACAAAGTAACCGGCTGCCGAATCAAATTCATATCAGCACATGTTTCAAGCTCACATGTAGTCAATGGAAAAAGACGTTGACTGCAAACCTCATCCAAAACATCAGGTATTGGATCATGAAAAACCTGAAAAGACTGCTGCAAACCATTTTCTATTGGTTCCAATGTGATTACATGATTGCCTACATGCTGCTCATTCTTTACTGAAGATGTACTATGCAATTTTCCCTTCAAAATCTGAAATGATTCAAAACAGAAAGGTATGGAACCTTCTTGTATCATTTGATCATATGTGTCAGCTTCCATGCCTTCATCTGCAACTTGACAATTAATGACATTTGGGGGCTGCAAAGCTGAATATGAGAAGTCTTGAACAAGGTTTTTGTTGCCTTCAAGATGGTCTAAATCAAGACCTGTTGACAGTTGATTTCTGATTGTATGGAAGTTGTCCCTGATGAACTGACATGAATCAAAACAAAAAGGAAAAGATCCTTCACTTATTTCAAAATTTGTTGCACTTTCCTCGTCACTGTCATAGCTGATATGTGATGGCCGAACATTGTATTCGAGCTGTTGAAAGTGAACCTTCTCCTCCCACAAACTAACTGCTGATTTGTCTGTAAGATTAGCTTCTGTTTGGAGAACATAATCATCATCATACTGATCAAACTGAGGCAAATCATCGGTATAAAAGACATCATCAAGCATACATGTCATCTCAACATATCTCTCTTCTCCAAGATGATTAATAAGATAATCATCATCAGATCTATAACAATTGGCATGAGAAAGAAAATGTTTTGGAGCAACAACTTGTTCTTCTTCAATCAGCGAGCCATGGGCTTGAACATCATGATCATTCCTTGGGGTGATCCTTTGCATCATCTCTTCTACTACACTTACCAAAACGTCAAGCTTCACCTCTAGAGATGTTGATTCCTCCAGATCTATGTTTTTCATCTCTTCTTCCTTCAACCTTGCCCTTCGGATCAGCAAGTAAGCCTCTACATTTACTACACTGTTCTGCATCTCGTGAAGTGTTGCAATATTTATTTTTCTCAGTTGAAACTCCATTTCTGAATCAAAGGCACTCAGGTAGTGCAAGAGAGCAGATCTAGGAGAAGGTCTTATATCAACTGGCATCGAATAATAAACTTGGTTAAATCTGGCCGAAAACTGTTGTACTGTCTCCCCTGGTAGTCTTTTCAGTTGGTTATACTCTTCTATAATAAGGAAAAGGTTCTGCCCGATCATC
>APFE030555117.1:81915-95525 GCA_000404065.3 Pinus taeda | reverse complement strand
GGCTCATCAATTTGAAGATGGTCATCACAAAATTTAGAAGAAAGGTCTTGATCAAGCTCAAAGGTATGCAAATCTTTGGTATTCACAATCTTCAAAGGGAAAGAATCAACTGCAAGCCTGAGATCTTTTCTTAAGCATAGTATACTTTGCAAAGCCTTCTTGACATTCTTGGGAAAAGAGAAGAAATAATTTATGACAAAGGACAAAATGTCTTGGATGAAATTCCAACTTGAATACCTGATCTTTCCATGTTGTCCTTTCATGTTTTTGCTAGTCGGGATCATCCTCCAGTGGAGTTTTTGGATCTGATCTCGAAAATAATTTAGATTCGCCAGGTGAATAATTTCAGCCTTGCCAGTGTCTGATCGTTGTCCACCATCAACAATCAGATCTGAACTTGATACACATACTGGGGCAATTTATAAGTTAAGTGTTACAATTACAAGCTACACCGGAGATCAACTGAAGCAACGTTTATCTACTATGCACTCGCAGAGAAATGTGCAGTTCGAAGGCTACCTGGCATGACTTCAGACCCCGTCTGTAGCTATAAATAAAATAACACTAACAAGCAAGCCAATTCTTCCCCATTATGGTCGCCACTATGTTAGCACTCAAATCTACCTTAGGCTGAAATAAGGTATAACTCAAAGCTACATCAAACCACGCTCAGCCTCGTAGCTAGCCCTACGAGGACAAGAGAGGGCTCTCTCCAGGTCAATCTCGGCAAAAATTAATCGATGAGGCTCGAGATGACTAAAAAAAAGGTAATTTTGGGCTAGATATGCAATACAAAGGTTTGATTTGAGTTCTTAGGAGTTTTTGTGTTGAAACAAGGAAAGGCAAACTTGGGCTTGGGGATGAGGCACAGTTTTTGCAGAGGTCTATTTGGGGCAAGGTAAGCGATCACCTTGATGCTTTAAAAGGGAATGGATGGGTGGATCATACTAGTGAGGAGCTAAGGAGAGCAAGAAGCTTTCAAGGATTCTCCTTAAACAGATGAAAACATGGAAAATCAAACAAACTTAAAGGCAGAGCATAACCATCGATGGATTCTACCTTAACACTTCATTTGTTCAATTGTAGAAGATGAAAGAAGAAAAATGATACACATAACAACTTACAATTACTAAAAGAAGTACACCATCAAAACATAAAGCCACATGGATCCCAAACAGTGTTGTAAAACCCTAGTCTTTCCTTAGCCAAAAATGCAGAGAAAATATGTACAATAGTATGCCAAAGTAATCCCAAGTGTCCAACCTCTCCAAACCCTGAAAATGATTGAGAAATTACATCATATAGACCATCCTAACCCCTTTTCTTGCCTCTAGGGGTCGAGCTCATCATTCTAGGAGCTGTTTGAACTAATTCTAAACAAGGAACTGAAATCTAGGTAGTCAAACAACTTAGCCCTATATGCTAGGACACTGATTTATTCATTTAATTTTCACCTTTTAGTGACTGAATCCTCTAGAACAAGTAAAAATGTGCCAAAATTACATCATAAAAAGTCAAGAGTAGTATCAAGAAGCAAAACTGGTCAAAACTGGGCAAATTTCTGAGCTGAACAGTGAAAATTTGACCAAAAATCTCTTTGCGCTGCGCGCCTGAGCTCTATGCGTCACGCGCCTTTCAGCCTGATTTTGGGGCACTTATCGGCATCCAAATCAAGCTCACAAAAGCTAGTTGGAAGGACCTAGATGTCTACTAGCTAGCCCAAGTGGAATTTCCTAATTTGGAGCTCATTTTCCCCTTTAAAATGTCATTCTTCCAGAAGTACTTCCTGCTGGAGCAAAAGGTGCCAGAAAGGTGATTTTCATGGTGTTTTTGGCCCTTTTGATCATCCAGAACTTGATGAAATGCCTTGGCCATACTAGAGCATGCATAACTTACCATGACAGATCTAAAACCATAAAGTTTTCCTCCAGCAAGCATCCCAATCATAAGCATGTGCGTCGACGTGCTACGCGTTGAGCTGAAAAACCTGTTTTTAGGCCAAAATCTTTCAAAATGACAAAAATTTCTCTGAATTTGCTCAAATTTGGAACGAAGATTCTCCATCATGTATCCTGCCCAGCCAATGAAGCCTCGGCCAAAATCCGGATTGGATCAAGTGTTTCACGAAGCTTCAGTGTCCTCCTGGTGTATGCAGTTTAGTGGTGTAATCTCTGTCTTGGTCATATAATGTATCGATGTCCGCCTCCATGATGTTGCAAAATCTATGTTGGCTTGAATGAGATGAAGAATGAGGATTTGGTGCTTTTGTTTCAAATGCCAAATGTGGGAGAAACTATGGGAAATAGGGAGACATGAAATGTTTTGGCACCAAAGTCAAATTCTAAAACTTCAAATTCAAACCCTAAAGAGGCATTTCTTTACAAGAGAGTAGGGTTTGTGTTTTTCAACATTCATACTCTTATCACCGAACTTCAAACAACTCCAAACACTGACCAAAGATAATAGCAAGATGATTTAAAATTACATGGGGCAAAGGAGACTGAGATAAATTGAATTTTGAAGAGCAGTGGCCCAATGCATCACACACTCCCAATGCGCCGCACGCATGAAAATTTACACTGGCCAATGGAGCCCAGTGCGCCGCGCGAACCCAATGCGTTGCGCGCTACATGGTGGATTTTGCAGGAGGTTTTTGGAGGCCTTCCCGGTGTCAAAATCAAGTGCAGAAGAGATCGTTAGAAAGGGATTTGAGTCTAGTTTCCAACCCAACTGGAACATTTCAATTTGGATTTCACTTACTTTGTAAAACGTCAAATCTCCCAAGACTGGTCAAAATTTGCCAAATGAGGCTGCCTCAAGGTAGAGTGCCATTCTAGTCAACTTTTGGATGCCTTCCTCAACTCCAAATCGAGCTCATGATAGTTCATTCAAAAGATATTTTTGTCTAGTTATCCTTTGACTCATTAAGAAAGTTATTTGGCCAACCAAGCTAGGAGAAAACTTGATTTTCCCAAGGTCACTTCTGAGGTGCATCAATTCTCCCGAGGCGATTGTATTTTTGACCTTTCTCTAAAACCATGATACCAGTGTAAAAAGTGAAGGAGATTTTTCTTCCTTCGCATGTTTTGGACAAAAAACTCGCTCATTTTTTCAAAATTCATCTTTGATTGCTCTGAAACATCTTTTGAGTGAAACTTATCCCGATGTGTGAAACAAGGGATTTTGCTGAAATGAAGCGAAATGAAGGGGATAAGGGGATTCTAAATTCTTGGGGAAATCTTTGGAAGTATGGAGGGATGTTAAGAAGTAGGGGAAAGTGGAATCTTAGAGATCGAGTGAGGGGAAGGGGTCCAAAAAGGAAAAACACAGGCCTAGCCTAGAAAATTGCCAAGTTGTGGCAAGAAACTAGGGTTTGTGCAAAAATGAGGAATTTGGGGGATCTCAGTGATGGGAAGTATTTAATAAGGTACATTAATGATAGGGGAAAGTGTATGAACATCAGGATACAAGTTTTGCTAATGATTTGACCATTCAAGATAAATTTCCTTCAAAACCCTAGGAGAGGGAAATGAACTTTACCCAGTCACAACTGAAGCAAGAACAAGCTATAAAATGACCTAATGGAACTTGACATGATGATAACAACCTTCTGAATGATGATAGACTCAGCTGAATAGTGACATAGACTGACATTTGGGCAACTTTGGAAGGAGTGAAAGCAAACCCTAGACCTAATGCCTAGTGACCAAATTTTGCTTGAAGACCCACTGAAATGACAAAATTTGATTTTGACACCTTAAAATCACTTGTAAGAGCATGTTTGATCAATGGAGGAAGGCTGCAAAGACTGACACTAACACATATCTTCTAATGCATTGGTAGGAATTACCACTCCTCAAAATCTCAAGATAGATGGACATATTAATAAGGAAAAGGTAATATGGTTGATTGATTCAGGTAGTACCCATAATTTTGTTCATTGTAAGATAGCCAAGGAATTAAATTGCTTCCTATATCCAGCACCAGAGTGTCAAGTGATGGTTGCAAATGGAGGAACCATAAATTTCTTGGGAAATTTCCATAATATCAAGTTATCCATGGGAGAATATGTATTTAATATTCAAATGCTCTCCATTCCAATCAATGTTGTTGCTTTTGTACTAGGTGTTCAATGCTTACAATATTTGGGTAAGATAGCTTTTAATTTTCAAGAAATTTTCTTGAATTTTCTTTGGGAAGGAAAGTAATTTGAATTAAGGGGTATCGCAGGGAAGCGAGGAAAGATAATCACTTCTAATAGCATGACAAAGATTCTAAATAAAGAACAACAGGGCATAATTGGACAATTATGTTCACTTGAGGCTTAAACATCAAAATCATCTATTTCTCTAGACATCCAAAAAGTCCTTGATAATCATTCCAAGGTATTTAATAATCCCAAAGTCCTCCCACCTATTCTTGATCATGATCATGATATTCCTTTGATTGAAAGAATTATTTCTCCAAACATTAGGACTTATATACATCCCTATGCCTAAAAAAGTGAAATTGAACGTATGGTTGTGGAAATGCTAGAGGCTGGTATAATTCAACCTAGTCAGAGTTCTTTCTTTGCTTCAGTGATATTGGTGCACATGAAGGATGGATCATGGCACATGTGTCTAGATTATAGGGAGCTCAGCAAGCTCACTCTTAAATATAAATTTCCCATCCCTTTCATTAATGAATTATTGAATGAATTACATGGAGCAATTTACTTCATCAGGTTGGATCTTCATTCACGATATCATCAAATAAGAATGAAGGCTGAATGTGTTCCAAAAATAACATTTAGAACTCACGAGGGTCATTATGAGATTTTGGTGATGCCTTTTGGCCTTACCAATGCACCTTCTACATTTCAAGGTTTGATGAATTGCATTTTCAAACGCTTCCTTAGAATTTTTTTGTTAGTATTTTTTTATGACATACTAATCTACAACAAGTCATGGAAGGATCGTGTTGAACATGTTGATAGGGTGCTCAAGGTATTAGATAAGAAACAATTATATGTAAAAACCTCCAAATGTTTCTTCGGAGTGCAAGAGGTGGAATATATGTGTCATATTGTATCTTATGAGGGTGAAGGTAGACCCTAACAAATTTAATGCCATTAAGTAATGGAAAATACCAACATCCATAAAGCATCTATGAGGATTCCTCAAGTTGACAGGGTATTATCGTATGTTTGTTAATAATTATGGGAGAATAACATCACTTCTAACAAAATTATTGAAGAAAGATGCATTTTCTTAGACTCCATAAGAAACTAAGGCCTTTGAGCATCTTAAATAGGTAATGTGCCAAACACCGGTGTTAGTTATGCCAGACTTCACAAAAATTTTTATTTTTGAATGTTGTGCCTCAGGAAATGGAATTGGTGCTATTTTATTGCAAGAAGGAAGACCCATTTCTTTTGAAAGTCATCTAATCACATGAAAGTATTTACACAAAGCTATTTAAGAGAAGGAAATGTTGGCAATACTACACGCATTTAAGAAATGGAAAGCTTACCTAACGGGAAGGAACTTCAAGGAAAAAAGATATCATGATAGTCATAAATACTTTTTAGAACAAAGATTATCCTCAGAAAAGTAGGAAAAATGGGTCACAAAGATGTTGGGTTATGACTTTGAAATTAGCTACAAAAAAGGGAAGAAAAATGTAGTTGCAGATGCACTCTTAGGAAAGGATGAGGATGTGGAAGATTTTCTTTGTTTCATTTCTATTATCCAACCAGAATGCAGAATCGAGGCAAAGGATGAATGGAAGAATGACAAAGAAGTGAAGGCACTCATTCAAAAGTTGCAACAATATCCTAGTACATATGATACATTTAGTTGGAATAATGACTCATTATGGTATAAAGATCACATCTACCATTGTAATAATTCCCATCTCAAACAAAAGATTCTTCGGGAATTGTGCACCTATCACTTAGGAAGGCACTTAGGATTTTTAAAAACTTATCACATGGTTAAGAAGGATTTTTTTTGGGATGGCATTAAATATGATATTCAAAAGTTTGTGGTGAAATTTTCGGTTTTCCAACAAAATAAAGTTGAGACAATTAAGAACTTGGGTTTGTTACAACCTTTATTCATTCCAAGGCAATGTTGGGAAGATGTTTTAATGTATTTTATCATAGGTTTATCCAAGTCTGAAGGAAAGAGTGTCATCATGGTATAATTGATAGGCTTACTAGGTATGCATGCTTTTGTTCATTATCTCATCCATTTAAATCTAGTATAGTTGTTACTACATTTATGGATACAGTTTAAAAGCTACATGGAAACCCAAAGATTATTGTAAGTAACAAATGTCGTACTTTCATTGGAAATTTTTGGATGGGATTATTATCTTTTTTGGCTACTCAATTAGCACACAACTCATCTTATCATCCTCAATTAGATAGGAAAACTGAGATAGTGAACAATTATTTGGAAATATATCTTCATTGTTTTGTATGTGATAAACAATCACAATGGGTAAAGTGGTTACCTCTGGCTAAATGGTGGTATAACACTTCCATCCATACAACAACAAAAATGACCCCATTTATGGCAGTTTATGGATATCATCCACTGTCCATCACATCATCTTTAAAATAAAATTCTAAGGTTCAAGCAGTGGAAGATCAGATTGAGCATCAATAACAAGTTCTCCAACTCTTAAAGGATAACCTCACTTTGGCGCAGATAGAATGAAAAAATAGGCTTATCAACATCACAGCGAAATAATTTGTGATGTAGGCGACTAGGTATTTTTACGGCTACAACCATACAAACAAATTTCCCTCAAGAAATCTAAGAACGATAATAAATTATCATGAAAGTATTATGGTCCTTACAAGGTGTTGCAAAATATTGGTACTATGGCATACAAATTGGAGCTTCCTACATCTTCCTAAGTGCACCCAGTTTTCCATGTTTCATGCTTAAAGAAGGTTATAGGTGAAAAGCTCCCAGTTCAAACAATATTACTAGAACTTCATGAGGAAGGAGAAATCATATTGGAACCTAAAGCAGGCACGGAAACAAGAAATTGATAGCTACGAAATTGATCAATTTCAGAGTATCTGATCAAGTGGAAGAACTTACCCACAGAAGATTCCACATGGGAGGATGATAATTTATATAGAATCATTCATAATTACTCAATCATTGAGGAAAACTCTTTCTTTGAAGGACATGGACACGTTAGGCCCCTATAATAGTACTGTATTCCCAAATTGTTACTGTTGTGCCCCATAGAATACCAATATTGTTATTGTTGTGCCCTTACATTATTGTTGCTGTGTTGGATCAGATTATATTGTGACCCTATAGACTCTTATATATAGAAAGGAGGTTTTTTCATTTGAATCATCCATGAATTGTTCATTTATGTAATGTAAAGAAGGTTTCCCCCTTGAAGAGGTTGATTTTGAAGTCATTGATCTATATTTTCTTCTATTTTGTGAGCTAGTTGCATAACAAAATATAAAAGGCTAACCTACAAAAATAAATGAAGTTATGCTATCTTGCAGAATTCATCACACTACCTCATATAATGTCATAAAATAAATTAATCTATCTTTCATAATTCATCAAACTACAAATCAAAATTACAAGTACCATCTACCTAGTTCACACTTACTCATAAATCAATAACCTATTTGCATGATAAGGAAACTAACTCTACTATGTTTAGGTAGTTAATACAAGAAAGGTTTGGAGTGGCCTAGGAGCTTTTCTTGATAATATTAGCACAACTGGAGGTCATGATGCATCTAAGGTAGGTCAAAGTTGTAGTGTGGGTCAAAACTGATGAAGAAAAAGGCTACTACAGGTTCGCTACAGGTGATTTCTACGGGAGGCCTGTAATGCTAGAAGGAGGCTTGTAATGCTATATGAGGGCATCCAAGTTGTTTTTGAAGGTGAAATCATTTGCTTAATGGTATGGAGAGGTGAAAAGTAATTGAAGCAAGTGAAATAAGGTTGTTTTGATCCCCTAGCCAAGCTCAGGACCTATCGAAGGCTTGTCTTGCATGTAAGTTTTAACCTCATACATAAATTACCTACATACAAATTCTAAAAATATAAAATAAACAATGGTGAGATCATAAAACATAAAACATCTATGCACAAAGATTTTCCCCTGGATCCCGAAACTCGGACTACTAGATTGATTTTTCATTATATTCCTTTGAATGTTACAATGGATATATATATATATATATATATATATATATATATATATATATATATATATATATTATATTATATATATATATTATAGTATATATATATATATATATATATATATATATATATATTATATATATATATAAATATATATATTATATATATATATATATATATGTCGAAGCATCCAAAAACCCTAATCCATTAACCGTAGATTAGAACATAACCCTAGATCCCTTGACTGGATCTATAAAAGACCATGGGCATAAAACCATCATACCTAAAACCATGTGCAAAAACCATGCACAAAACCATAGGTAGGTCCACCCACCTAATATAGGGTCCCAAAAAAAATTCTCAGGGTACTTCCCCAGATGCCATAGATGGGGGCTACCATCTCCCTCAAACCCCCAGATAGGGGGGCTTCCACCCCCCTACGAGCCCGTGCTGTGCCCAAAGCAACAAAGGTGGGACATTGTCACCTCCCCTGTGACCCCTACATGCATAAGGCTAGTTGTGGAAAGAAGATAATGCAGCCAACATTCTCCCACTTATTGTTCTCTTTCCACAAGAGGCCACAAAAGAGCTTAGTCATTTTTCTAGCCCTACAATTCCCATTGTGTCTCTGCACCAAGAGAACTTCTCATTGCTCACGAAATTTCTCAATGCATCTGCAGTATTCTTCAAAGTGTCCTATGTTTCCAGCAAAACCTTTCTTTCCTCAACCATAGCCCTTACAAGGTGATATTGAACATCAACATGCTTTGATTTGAATGGTAAGAAGGGTTATTTACCAAGAAAATTTCACTTTGGTTGTCACAATCTATCTTGATATCTCGTTGTACGAACCCCATACTTGAACACAATCTTTGCAACCAAACAAATTCCCTTCTTGCATGACTAGCTTCCATGTATTCTCCCTTTGTAGTTGAAAGTGCCACTATAGACAATCTCTTGCTCATGCAACTAACTGCACCACCAAATAGGTTAAACACATACCCACTTGTACATCTTGTTTGATTGTGATCTCCAACCCAGTCTGTATAAAAAAAACCATGGATGTCCAAAACTCTATCCAATCGTAGTCTTCCTTGGTAGCACAAACCAGCATCACTAGTGCCACACAAATACTTGAAAACCCACTTCACTGTTACCGAATGCTCCTTCCTTGGTTTGGCCATAAACCTTCTCAATAGTCCCACTACATTTGCAATGTCTAGTCTAGTACAAACCATTGCATAAATCAGGCTACCAACTGCACTTGTGTATGGAACATGGGACATATCCTCTTCCTCTTCTTGTGTCTTGGGACACTCTTCAACACATAACTTTATACCGTTAGGAATATGAACCTTCACATATTTACTATCCTTCATATTAAACCTCTGCAATATTGTCTGGACATGCTTCCTCTGGTTTAACCAGAGCTTCCTTTTTGCCTAATATCATTTAGTTTCCATGCCCAAAATATAGTTTGCATCACCAAGATCTTTCTTGTCAAATTTTGAGGATAATTAGGTCTTCAGTTCCTAGCTTATTTATGTGTTATTTCCAATCACCAACATATCATCCACATAAAAGACCAAATAAATAACATGGTCACCAATTAATTTAAGATACAAATAATGATCTGCTTTGCTTTTGGTGAGGCCAAGTCCCTGTATATATGTATCAAATTTCTGATACAACATCCTTGGCGACTATTTTAACCCATACAAATAATTTCTTAACCTACATACCAGTTATTTCTTACAGTTCACCGCAAAGCCCTCAGGTTTCTTTATGTAGATCTCTTCCTCTAGATCCTCGTGAAGAAATGTTGTCCTCACATCCATTTGTTCTAATCTAATAGAACGGATGCAACAACAGATAAAAGTAATCCAATAGAAGCTAAATTGGAAATAGGAGAAAAAATATCACCAAAATAAATTCCCTGAACCTGGGAATAACATTTTACTCCAACCAAGCTTTGTATTTCTGTACCTTTCCTTCTACATTAATCTTCTTCTCAGACACCCATTTGTTGAGAATAGGTTTCCTTCCATCTGACAAATCCATGAGATCCCAAGCCTCATTTTTGTGAAAAGATGCAATTTCATCAATTGTGGCCTATTTCCAGAGTTTTCCATCCTTTGAATCTACTACTTCCCTAACAGTTTTGGGATCATTATCACTAACAGATAAAGAAAAATTTGAACAGAAAGAAGCTGGACCACACCTTTCTAGATTCCTTCTTTCTCAAACTAATCGTCTCACAACTGGAGTTTGTACCTCTTCATCTTTTGATTCCTCTTCTATTGTGGAGTCTGATTCCTCCTCCTTTAGCTCAAGCTCTATCTTCTTAGGTTTTTTTAGTATGACTTCATGTTTAATAACATCTTTCACCTTTCTAAACACCACATCACAGTTGTACACAACCTTCCTTGTTTCTGGGTTCGAAATATTATAACCTTTTAAACCATCCTTATACCTAATAACTATGCAGCTTTGATTTACTATCCAACTTCGTTATTTTCTCCTTTGGAACATGTACATATGCATCACACCCAAATACCCTCAAATGTTAAAGAGAGGGTTTCTTACCAGTACATACCTGTTGTGGAGTCTTATCCTCCAACGTTGAGGAAGGTGATCTTTTGACCAGGTAACATGTAGTCTCCACCGCCTCTGCTTAAAATTCCTATCCTAACTTGACACAACTGAGCAAGCTTCTTGTCTTTTCCATCAATGTCCAGTTCATTATTTCTAAAACTCCATTTAATGAGGTATGTATGGAGTATTCCTCTTCTATGATATAACACACTTCTTATAGAACTCTTCAAATTTGTTCTTGAAAAACTCTCCACCATCATCTTCCCTCAGCACCTTTATCTTCTTCTTTGTATGGCTTTCCACAAAAGCCTTAAATTATTTAAACTTGTCAAAGACTTTAGATTTCTTCCTGAGGAAATATATCCATGTATTCCACGAGAAATGATCTATAAATGAAGCATAGTACATCGACTTACCGATTGATTGAATCAACATATTTCCAAACACATCAATGCACACAAGCTCTAATATCCCTTTCACCCACTTAGAACCAGAGGGGAAACTCACCCGATTCTACTTCCCACATACTGCATTTTCACATAAATCAAAATCTAGAGACGAATTAGACATACCTTCTACCATACTATTACCATGAAGTATTCGAAGGCCTGTCTCTCCCATATGTCCAGGCCTTTGATTTCATAGCATGGTCTTTTCTCCAGAGACCCATTAATAGCAATGATACACTGAAGCTTGTATAGAGTTACAATCCGAACTCCTTGCATCAATACTAATGCTCCCTAAACCATCTTACAAGTATCTTTCTCAAACACTATTTTTACACCCGCATCATCCAACTTTCTTATAGAAATTAGATTTATGGCCAATGTAGGAATATGCATAACACTTGAAAATGTTATAATCATTTCACCTGGCAACTTCAAAATGACTTTTCTATGATCAATGATTCTAGCCTTCTTATCATTACCTAAGAAGACATCACCACCATCATATTTATCATACTCCTATAACCACTCCCTATGGGGAGTGAAGTGAAAGGATGCATCTGAATCAATAAACCATGCCTCATGATCTACATGTCTACTTGAAGAAAAAGCTAAGTACACATCCCCACCTTCATCTGAGTTTGTTTTCGCCCCTGCAGAAGGAGCATCATCAGATCCCTTTCTTTTCTTAGGAACTTTAGATTTATAGTCCTTTTTGAAGTGACATTCCTTTCCACATTTCAAGCACATCTTTATAAGTTTTTTTGGAGATTTAGATATCCATCTATATTTAGATTTCCCACTCGAGGATTTATCCTTGTCTCTAGTCTGGGACCATCCTTGTACAGATAAGGCATCACCATTCTGGCCCTCCATATTTTTTCGTCTCATCTCCTATGACAACAACGATGAGACTATTTCATCAAAATAATAGGAAGTCACATTGCTACCTATTGCAAAAACCAGACTATCCCACCAAATTGGTAGAAAACACAACAAACTGATGCACTTATCTTCATATGAAATTTTTATATCAGTGGATAATAATTGGCTTATCACAGTATTAAAGGCGTTTAGATGCTATGTCACTGTGTCTCCATTCTTCATCCTTAGGTTATATAGCCTTTTCCATAGGAACAATTATACACAAAAGAATTAGATTGGTACAAAGTCCCTAACTTGACCCACTAAGCCTTCCCCGAAGCTTCCCCTATTACATTCAACAATACTAAATTTGAGATACACAATATTATTGTGCCCCTTTCCTTCCAACCCAACTTATTCCAGTATTCATCTGACATTTTCATTGGTTTAGCACCTAAATCTACCACGGTCCATTGATCTTTATCCACTAGGAGATCCTCCATCTTGAGTTTCTAGAACTCAAAATTCTAACCATTAAATTTTGAATCTTTATCTTTCCACTGCTCGCCATCTTCTTTCACCAGAAGAATTGATCATGTAGATCTCCCACTGAACAGGGTCTACCAAAGGTCTAAGAAAATCCTCTTAGTAGCAAAGGCGAACCCTTGAAGACAAAACAACTCTAATACCAAATGTAGGTTTTTAACCTATATGTAAATTACCTACATATGAATTTTAAAAATAGAAAATAATCAATGGCAAGAGCATAAAACATAAAACATATATATACAAAGATTTTCCCTTGGATCCCAAAACTGAGACCACCAGATTGATTTTTCATTATATTCCTTTCAATGTTACAATACATATATATATATGCCAAAGCATCCCCAAACCCCAATCCATTAACCCTCAATTAGAAATAATCATAGCTCCCTTGATTGGATCTACGAAATATGATGCGTAGAAAACCATCATCCCCATAACCATGTGTGAAAAGCTTGCAAAAAACCATAGGTAGGTTCTCCCACCTAATATAGGGTCCAAAAAAAAAAATTCTTGGGCAACTTCCCTAGACTGCATTGAGGGGATCTATTGCCCCACTCAAATACCCTGACAATGGGGTCTTCTATCCTCCCTACTACGCCTGGCACAACGAACAGGGGGGGCTTTCACCCTCTCATACTTAGGGCTAGTCATATAAAAAATATAACACACACCCAACATTGCACTATTATGAGTTCGCTCGATGACCTAGACAAAATAGCTAATAAAAATAGAGTTTTTGGGATAGAGCTTGTTATGCTCTTAACCTGGAAATGATACCCAAATATAGAATATGCGAAGGAAAGAGACCGAGAACACAGAATATGCGAAGAAAAGATATCCAGAACACAGAATGGCAATGATTTTATTATTCAGAGAGTAATGTTCACTTGCCTCTTCGAGGGGGCAACCTCCAATAGAGCAGAGCTCGATTACAAAAATAAGACATGATGCTCCTCGCAGGGAGTTTCTATCC
>APFE030555117.1:10281-78593 GCA_000404065.3 Pinus taeda | reverse complement strand
TGCTGGTGATATTACGACTTTGTCCTTGTAGCAAAGAATATCCTCCTGCCACGAGTAGCCCTTGTTGGAATTTAGATCTGCCTGCAATTGAGAAATGAGTTGGGAGAGCCCTGGGTGTGAAAACCATTCTTTGCGAGCTTCTTCAATCCATTCTGGAATGGGGAGGGAAATAGCTAACAGGGTACTTTCCTCCTCAAATTGGCGAGATAATGCATCTGCTACACTATTGTCTTTCCCTTTCTTGTAAATGATCTCATAATCATATCCCAGCATTTTGGCTAGCCATTTATTTTGTTGTGGGGAGGATACGCGTTGCTCCAAAAAATATTTAAGACTGTGATGATCTGTGCGGATTTGGAAATGTCGCCCCAATAAATAAGGTCGCCAAGTGTCGACTGCATGTAAGATGGCCATCATTTCCTTCTCGTATGTATATTGGCCCTAATTCTTCCCACTTAGTTGCTGGCTTGTGAAGGCCAACAGTCTCCCTTCCTGCATGAAAACTGCCCCAATACCTGTCCCTGAAGCATCACATTCAATGACGAAAGATTTGGTGAAGTGAGGTAGTGCTAAAACTGGAGTGGAACACATGGCATTTTTTAGAGCTGTAAAGGCTTGTTGTGCTTCCTCGTTCCAGAAGAAAGAATTTTTCTTTAGGAGTTGGGTGAGGGGCTTCGCTATGCGACCATAGTTGCGGACAAATTTACGATAATAGCCTGTGAGACCCAAAAATCCTCGTAAGCTCTTCAAGGTCTTAGGTAGAGGCCATTCCTGCATTGCTTGGATCTTTTTGGGGTCCACCTTGACACCCTCAGGCCGCACAATGTGGCCCAAATACTCTACCTCTGCCATGCCAAATGAACACTTGGACATCTTCATGAATAATTTCTGCTTGCGGAGTAGTTGCAAGAGTAGATCTACATGCTGAAGATGTGCTGCCCAAGTGCAACTATAGATGAGGATGTCATCGAAGAAGACAAGGACAAATTTCCTGAGATATGGTTTGAGAATGTGGTTCATAAGGCTCTGAAAAGTAGAGGGGGCATTACAAAGACCAAATGGCATGACCAGGAATTCATAGTGGCCTTCATGAGTTCTAAAAGTAGTCTTGGGTATGTCGACTTCCTTCATGCGAATCTGGTGGTAACCTGAGCGAAGATCCAACTTCGTGAAAAATTGAGCCCCATTGAGTTCATCCAGCAAATCATCAACCACCGGGATGGGAAATGTATCTTTGACTATCAGCTTATTGAGGGCCCTGAAGTTAGGACGCATCCGCCACTCCCCATCTTTTTTGAGCACCATAACCACTGGTGATTAATAAGGACTGATGTTGGGACAAATGACCCCTGCTTCCAAAAGTTCCTTGATGATTTTTTCTATTTCATTCTTTTGGGTGAACGGATATCTGTATGGGCGCACATTTGGGGGTTGGATCCCAGGAACCAAGGTGATGCTATGATCATGTTCCCCTCGCGAGGGTGGAAGCCCACGAGGCTTGTCAAAGACCAGCAAATGGTTGTTTAAAATTTGTTGCATCTCAGGATGAAGTGGCGGCTGCTTGGTTTCGACTCCCTGGATGGCATTAAATTGAGCTACCACTCCATGATTTCCCTTTTTTAACAATTTTTCCATCCTATGCGAGCTTATGATAGAGGGGGCTCCCGCCTGGAGTCCTTGGAGGGTATGTGTGTGGTCGTTCTGCTTAAAACTCATATACAACTCCTGGAAATCCATTGTGATTGGCCTAAGAGTGCAGAGCCAGTCAGCGCTGAGGACAATGTCACAACCCCCCATGTTTATGGAAAACATGTGGGTTTTCAATTGATAATCCCCCATTTGAAGTTTGACATTTTCACAATGACCTTCACATTTCATTGTGCCTCCATCTGCAATTTGAACTTGGAAGTTAGAAACTGCTCGTACAAAGCAATGCACTGTTTCTGCGACTTTTTGATGGATGAAATTATGTGTACTTCCATTATCAATCAAAACTACTACTGGGCGATGTTTAATAAACCCTCTGATTTTGAGCGTTTGAGGGGAAGAAATCCCCGCCAAGGCATGCAACGAAACAACTGGTTCGTCAGAGACATTGTCCTGTTGGTTATCGTCCTCTAGCGGCTCATGTTCCTCAAGTGGAGGATCTTCCTCTGTTGAGTTGTAGTCAGTGGCATCTATTTGAAATAATTTGGGCTCCTTACATTTATGACCTAGGGAGTATTTTTCATCACAGTAGTAACATAGTCCTTGCTTCCTTCTTTCGGCCATTTCCGCAGGGGACACCTTTTGGACCTTAAGTGTTTGAGTCGTGTTCTGCGCCTGTGGGAGACAACCTTTGGCGGGGAAATTTGGGCAACTGTATTGGGCTGATAATGCACGTTCCACCTTACGAGCTACCTGGCAAGCCTCCGTCCACGTGGGAGGGTGGTGAAATAGAGCTTGAGCTCTGATGGCTTCTTTAAGACCGTTGATAAAAGATTCCATGTAGAACTCATCTGTGAGACCCTTAGTGCGGAAAGCTAAGCTTTCAAAAGAATTAATATATTCCTCTACTGTACCAGTCTGTCTGAGCTCAGTGAGATGACCCAAATAAGAGTCTTCTTGTTCAAAGCGATCTCGAAGAGCTTTGGTAAATTGGGTCCAAGTCCTAAAACATCCATTGCAACGCTGATGCCATTCCCACCATTGCCACCGTTCATTGTCGAAGTACATGCTCCCTAACATAAGCTTAGCCGCATCATCTAGGATATGATTCAATTTGAAATACTGGTCCATTTGTGCTAGCCATGCTGCTGCGTGAGAACCGTCAAATTTATGCATATCCAACTTAGGAGGTCACTGACTGGGTGGTGGATGGGTTTGCCAGACGTGAGGAGAGTGGCTAGATTCACCATAAATGCCTTCATGGCCATTATACCCCTCCTCATGGGCTTGCTCCTTGCCGTTTGACATAAAATCCTCCTTGCCTTTTCCCTGCAATTTCTCTAGCTGGAGACTCATTCCTTTAAGCGTGTTGTTCATGTTATCCAAATTGAGTCTTTCAAGCTGAGTTTGGATTTTGTTCACCATTTCTTCCAGTTTGTCCATCCTTTCATTGGCCATCGCTTGAGCTCTAGTTGCTACCATACACCAACCTGATGAAAAATTGGGACTGCCAAAAAAATTTGCCCAATTAATTGAATGGTACCACAATGCTTAGCTTGTCGTCCTGATTTTAATGGGCTATATCACCAATAAGCGTCCCGGAACATCTTAGACTCTTTTTTCTTTTTTCTTTTTTTCCTTTTTTTTTACTCCTAACGAAGTTTTACTCCGTCTTGATCAATACTGCAGTCGCCAAATCCTCAAAATGTCAATGCGGCCAAAAGTCCTGCGACAATTGTACCTTGGTATAGGAACCCTACACAATGCTTCTGGTCTGTTGGATCTGAGAGATCTAATGGTGGCTCGGGTAGCGCTGGACGGCTGAACTGACTGCTTCTACAGATCTGAAGATCGGAACTGGCTGGTTGGGATCAACGTCTGCTGCTGCTGCACTCCTTTGCTCAAGCGGATCTGGAAGAGATTATGATTAAGAAAGGAACTAGGGTCTTGAGGAGTGTTAGGTGCTACAGATCGCAATATACATAAGGGTCTGGCAGTAGTACTCGGCCCAATGTTTCAGGGCTCTAACTAAGGAGGTTCGATCGTACCCTTAGCTGTACCACCCGACTACCCTATCGTACGGGCGAGTAATCTCTCCGAGTGTTCTTCTCGGTGTACTGTAGCAGCAAGACGGTCGCTGGTTTATCTGTGGTGAGGTTTTCAGGGAGCCTATGGGGATTCCGATATAACCAAAGGGTACGTGGAAGATAGTTCGTGCGCCGTTCTGTCTAATGCGCTACTACTCGAAGGGGTACCCACAGGGGTTACAAGGGAGTCCAACAGACATGATCACCTCTTGTATTTCCTACGTGCATGCCTCCCCAAATCCGCAGATTTATGCGCTCAACGACAGATCCCGTAGTTTAAAGACGCGGGAACACGTCTCGAGCCAAAAAAAATTTGCTACTAAATGGAGATCCCACCAGCCCTGGAAAGTGCTCTGATACCACTTGTTATGCTCTTAACCTGCAAATGATACCGAAATACAGAATATGCGAAGAAAAGATATCCAGAACACATAATGGCAATGATTTTATTATTCAAAGAGTAATGTTCACTTGCTTCTTCGAGGGGGCAACCTCCAATAGAGCAGAGCTTGATTACAAAAATAAGATATGATGCTCCTCGGAGGGAGTTTCTATCCTTTATATATGACTCCTACGAGTAATACCACGGGTCAATACCGCTTATTACTCATACAATCTATCTAATACTATGACCCATTTGCAACTAACTGTGGTTCCTTTATTTATTGCGGATTAACCACTTACAATTATTAATATGGGCTTTATTGACTCTTGACTATGACGTGGTCCCATTACATAGATAAGGGGGTTAGGGTGGGACCCTAACAAAGCTTGGAGGTGGAAGGAAAAGCTAAAAAATATTAGGATGGAAGTGATGAAGGTGCCTTCCCCTATAGATCAATCAACCATGCAATCAATCACATGCATGCATCCATTTATTATTTACAAAATGAAATAACTAATGATGAAACATATGAATTGAATTTAAATGACATCTAATGCAGGAACACCATTGATATACTCACTGAAATAACTTCTAAACCAAAAAAATAAAATGTCAAATCAGACAACGAATACTAATATATTTCCAAGAAATCCAAAACACAATATTTTTGGGTTGTGGTTGTGAATCCTTCCACTCATTCTCCCATAGGAGAGGTGATGTAGAGGATGCAACCACAAGATTTTATAGGTTAACCTCTACTAAAATGCAAGAAACTATTAACTTCTTAGAATCAATAAGAAACACAAGTACAAGAAGAGGGACCAAAGCCTTTGGGTTGGGCCCAAACCCAAGGTTCTCATCCCTCTAAAACTAACTTAGATGCAACATAAATCCAACTTTTCGTTATCAAAAAGTGCAGGTCTAATACATCACAAAAAATTTGAAAATATTAACCTCAATGCTTGGGGTGCAATAAGCACACCTAGTTGAACAAAAACATTGCATCCTAATGAGCTCTCCCTCTACTTTATTTATAAAAAATGGTCGTTGAAGTAGCTCCCTTGAAAATAAGAATGGTTTCCTCCTTGATCTCGAAAACAATTGATCTTGTCCTTCTTGATATTCAATTAGACTAAGAGACTCAACTGTGAATGAACTTGAACTAGTGAGAGAGGATATGGTGATCCCAAACTGATTCTAGGGAGTTAAGGGGGTCAAAAAACCGCTATATTCTCTCCTAGTTGTCTCCATTGATCCCCTGCATAATAATAAGCTAAAATATGCCTCATTTTCCTACAAGTATACCATATTAGTCCACATTTTATGACGAACACCTTCTACTCCTCTTACTAAGCATAATATAAAAAAATGTGAATTAATGCAAGAGAAGGGTATTTTTAAGGATATAGGATGGCATATTAATCTTAAAATGTACCTATTGATGGGACTCATCGACTTTTTCCTTCTGGGATTTATTTTCTCCCCTTCCTTGCTTTTTAGTTGATCAACCTCCATAATCTGAATTACCAATTGTTCTGTCAGGATTTTTGCATTGTCTCTTTTGCACGTGTTTGAAAATAGAGAAGGGATTGGAATATGTGGTCTTGGGGGGTTTAACTTGAGCCATATTCAACCTTGGTGTAGTCGTAGTAGTTTGGGTTCATCTATTACCCTTCTGGGTCTATTTATTTCTAGTTGATCTACCCCTTCTCAGGCTGACTTATTGAAATCATTCCACATCTTTCATCTCCTTATCCTTTTTCACTTCATCTATTGGGATTGGAAAATATCTGAACAAATGGCCATATTCATGGCTTTGATGGAATTTTAATGACAGATGTTCATAATCCAGAGGTTGGGTCTACGCTGTGCCATGATATTCCAAGTCAACTAACTGTGGCAATAGTTTTGAAATGTCCATCTATACATAGATCTAAGTGTAAGTTACATGTTTCATTCTCTTAGTGATCTCCGATATCTTCAGAAATTATCCTATAGAATTTCCAATCCCCTCCAAAATATCGGGCTCATGAAAGTATTTTATAAATGAGAAGAAATGAACCCATATTTTGGCCACCACAAACTACTCCTTCTCTGAATTATAACACTTCCTAGAAATGAATGAGTAGCCCCACATTTTTCATGAAATATGAGCCATTTTCAAAAATCCTTTTCCAATTTGTTAGATCTAGTAAACTCACTCTAAAATGCATGTCAATCTCATTTTGAGGTTAATTGGCCCCTTGGGGTTCCATTTTTCTTGGATCCATTGGATAAATTCATCTTCTTTCAGTTAGATTCCCATAAACTTACAAATGAGGGTGTGATCTTTCATGAATTGTCGGGTTTTTTCCAAAAGGTTGTTTGGAATCGCAATTTTTGGGTTTTCGAAGGCTTCTGGAAAGAAATCCTATCATTTTCTTACTTTCCATTGAGCCCCATCATTGGTGGCTCCTCATTTTCCTCTCCATTAGTGGATGAGATAGAAGTTTCTACTAATCCTTTATTAGATATGTGAACTACATTTCCATAGGAGGAGGTTCCTCCCCCACCACCCTACTTGTGGGGCTGCTCATGCGTCAGAATATTATAGAAATGGAAAGGAAAAAAATGATGAATGGTGAAATAAAAGCATAAGAAAAGTTTCAAGAAGTGTCTATAAAGTAAATAAGTTTGAGTTTTCAAGTTGATAAGATTGTTGAGTTGTAATTAGACCTTTATGGAACTAGAAGGATCATAAGTGCCTATAAATTCAATGGTTGTACAAAATTTTCGTATCAATAAATTGTGTGATTTCATATTGTAAGAATTGTTTCTATTGTGTTCAATATTTGGTTTTCTAACTTCGTATTAGACAAAGTCATAGACCTTTTGAGTTGGGTATGCCATGGTGTGTTCATTTGCGATGGAGTCCACATTGGAGACACTATCTGCATTGAAATTGTCTTGGACGCCTACATTAAAATCTAAATCAATCCTTGTGTTAGCTATCTACATTGAACCTCCATTGGGTAGAGAAGCAGAGAAAATCCAATTTTGGAAAAGAATAAGAGCGTTGAAGAAGTCATGATGAATCCCCTGAATCATTATCATATGTAGTTGATGCCCCCATGTACTAATCACACCATACTCTATGTTAATGAGTAAGCTAACGGATCGATGAAACACCTGCTGGGTTTCACACCCTCTCCCCGCTAGCAAGGCCCTTCTAAGGAACCTCAGTTATGTGGGTCATATCCATCCCCAACGTAAACTATCTAGGTGTTACCATCTATCTCCATCTCCATCCTCCACTATTGGAGTTACCATTGGCCTCCCTCTGCCTCCTCTACCATTAGCATTATCGTCCAAGGAGTTCCATACGTAGGCTGAGGTTACGATATGCGGATCACCTAACTCATGCTGAAACGACTTAATGGAGAGCCTCCATTTCCTACATTGTTGATACTAAATTCCATTTGTGATAACATCATTTTCAAACACCTGAAACCTCAGATGAATACAATTGAGACAAGGAACAATGTTTTCATTGATCAAAACATGTAAAAATTACATGCGAGTGCTTCTTTGGTACCCAAAACATCAGCAATGAAGTTTGACGTCACTTATATCATAAGTTGAAATAGGAAATGTAAAAAACCTTGTAGATTCTTTCCTATGTATATTCCAGTTCAATTTTTTTCCAAAACAAAAAAAAGCTTTCAGATTAAATAGTGAATAAGAAAGTATAGTAAAACAGGGGATGTAGATCCTACTCATTTTCCATATAGGGATGAGGAAAATTAGTTTCCTATACTTCATTGGCAATTATCTTAAATTTGTGAGAAGATTAAGAGCAATCATATTACAATTTGTGAGTGACAAAAAGATGAAACATAGTGCGAAAACACGTAAAGAATAAAGTTTGTTTTTTTGCTTATTTTTTATGGTGTTGGTGAAAACCCAATTTGTAAAACCCTTCATCCTCCACCTTATTAATTTAGATTCTCGAAATAAACCTTATTGTGTGTGTGTGTGTGTGTCTATATATATATATATATATATATATATAAATGATATAATATATATATGTATAATATATATATAAACTATATATATATATAATATATATATATCGGTGTGTGTGTTGTGTGCATGTGTCATGTGCTTATACTATTACATAATTTATTCAGACTATTATATAAAGGAAATGTTGTTATGGGTTGCTTTATTTATTTATGCAGACAATATTGTACTGTATGACTAGTTTCCTAGTAGAAATAGGAGAGCACACAACTGGTTGTTGTTTGTCAAGGGTCAGGTGAGCAAGAAACTTGATTGCAAAAAATCCATTGTTGCACTATTGAACCAACAAATTGTATCACTGATGTGTTAACATGCTGGTTAGCCATTGTGGTAAGTTGTTTCTTAACCATTGCACCAAATAGTTGGTTAACCATTGTGCCATTCGATGGTTTACTATTTTGGAAACTCCCTTGTCAACCGTTGCATCAACTCGGCTGTTAAAACTTGTGGAAACTTGCTCATTAATCGTTGCAGAAACTCGTCATCTGACCATTGAGGCATATCACTAGTTTACCATTGTGGCAACATGTTGGTTCAATTTTACAACAAATCGGTTTACAGTTGTGGAAACTCGTTGGGTCATTGTTTCACACATTTAGGGTTACCATTGGAGCAACTCCTTGGGTGAAAAAATGATAAAACAAGTCAAATGGGAAGCATTTAGATTGGTTTGAAGTACATGGAAAGCACATGGAAATAGATTGCATTAAAAAAATACCTTCATATAGAATTAGAGACTTTGCTAGAGGAGAGGAAATGAACTGATATGCTCCATGTTCTTTCACCCAAGTACAAAATAAATGCCCAGGCTGAAGGCCTGCTACTTCCTCGTGATATGAAGTATAAGTTTTTTATAGATGCATGGTTTAGATGTTCATATTAATAGTGATCAATAATTTGTCATGGATTCATACGTATTGAATTATTAAACATTTTTATGCAGATATGCTTGTTCATATGGTACCAAGCACAAAGAAGGACAAAATGAAGTGAAGCTGAGATCCTTATTTGTGAAAATGAGGGGTTGCCAATTCCATTTCATTGTAAAAATTATGACTCAAATCCCTGCGATATTGATAATAACATATAACATGCATGACCATGTAGATAAAGAAGGATGACCTTGTCATGGCCAACATGACACTTCGGGTAATTCTAGGTACCTGCATCAACCAAAGTTTTCAAAGGACATGGTTTCCTATCTAGAGTGTTGTTTCTTCTTGTAAGTGTCGATTGTTTGCAAAATGCATGTTAATTTTTTTTTGACATGGATATCATAGCTCGAGATAGGGATTTATTTTGATGTAGGAACAATTTTGTTAACATTTATACTCCTCTAATGAAAGGAAAGTATCATTTGCATAAGAAGGACAAAATGAGTGTTAAGAGTTGGTACAGAAAACGCCAAGATTATTTTTTATTTTATCAAAAGCACAATGCTAGAGAGATTCCTTTTAAAGTTAAAATTCAGACTAAGTGTATGTTGGATACCATGGTGAAGCTATCGAATAATAACCTAATAGCCATGGATTCAACATCAAGCAAAAATAAATATGGGGTAAGTGTATTAAGAAGTCTTGATCTAGTACAATAATTTGATGAGTAATTAATGATAATGATTAATGAGTTGAAGTTGATTTCATATGCTTTTTGAATGTGATAGTATCATTTGTACACACTCATGGTGTTTGATGAGCAACAAAGTGGGGTTCTAGTTGGATGGGTGGTGGCATCACATAATACATCATAGGACATTTCACTATGGTTGGAGCACCTTATGAATATGTGTTACCAAGTTGATCATAGTTGGAAAGTTAATGCCTTCATGGTTGATGCACATTGGTTGAAATCAGTGCTTTGAGGTAACTTCAATCTTCTTATTTTATAGTAAAAAATGTATTTATTACAAAAATAACATGCTTGAAGTGAATTGAATGTGGCAGGAGAATCACAAGGTGCACTGTTATCTTGTATGTTTGGCACGTACGTAGAGCATGGCTAAAAATTGTGAATCGATAGGCCAGTACTCCAGAAATAGAAGAAGATATGCTTATTGATTTGAATTCAATTATGAATTATCGTTGCAGTTCTGAAATGCGCAATGCAATTAATGATTTCTTCAATAAATTTGCTAATGAGGATAAGTTCCTAGACTATTTGCAAAAGAATTGGTCTACTTGTGATAGGATTTGTAAGTTGACAGACCCTTTCTTACATTTCTCTATTTGGTTTTCATGCAGATGAAATATCTTCATTATGACAACTTTTTTGCAATTAGGGATGTGGGTAAAGGGTTGTCGGTATTTTCCCCAAGTAAATGAGGAGAAAAAAGATTTTGTGGAGTCATATCATTGTTAGCTAAAGACACACACTTTATCTAATAGAAGAAAGAAATGTTCTCGTAGGATGGATTGGTTGATCTATGTTATTCTAAAAAATGGTGAACCCTGTTATCAGTTTAAGGAAATTCTAAAAAAGGAAGGATTATTGAATAATTACAGGAAAGTGAAACAGTTGGAATCATCAATGGAAAAAGAAAAAAGAATTCCAAATAGTGATTGCAACCCTCATGATAAAATGTCTCGTGAATTTTGGGTGAGGAGTGAATCTAAACCTAATAACCAATTTCCTGTCACTTCCCATCACATAAATTTATTAACTTGTGATTTCCCATGGTCTATTTGTGGAAATATTTGCAAGAATGACATAAAGCTGGGTTGGTTGTCTTCCCATTCAATGGCTTCAAAGAAATTACTAAATCATCAAAGAACAACTAATTCATACAATGACCCTACTGAGATAAATCTAGATGGAATATCATATCTTGGTGAAGATGCAAACACACTTGCCATGGATAGTCACAATGATGATGTAAATGTTGAAGGAATTCAGTTGGCCAAAGAGGAGTTGTTTGGCTACATAGACCTAGTTCGAAACAATTTTCCTATAACTTTGACCAGGATTGAAAAGTTGATTTCTTTGGTTAAAAAATTTTGGATGGTGCCAACAATATTCATACTATGGATTATGAATTCACGTGTGGGTTGGGTGATTTTGAGAAGTCTTTGAAGAGGACAATCAATTTCTTGAGCCCCAAAAAGAGAAGAAAAAAAAGAAAACTAAATGCAAGATTAGAAATTGACTTGAATATCAATGCAAATGAAGATGAGCCATTTAATTTTGAACAACTTACAAGTGAGGGCACCCTCACGCCATCAATGCATTGTTTTCCAGGTTTGTTTTCATACATTTGTTTTCAATTTGATTTTAGTATTTATTAGTGTCTTACATGTATTTAATGTATTATTGTTTTATTGAATATGTTCATAAATGTTTGATAGGTGATGAGGATATGTTTTTTGATTTGGGAAATTTGTCTAAAACATCATTTAAGGTCAATAAATAAATTCATGCATTTACACTCAGTCTTTCAATACATCAATTATTTTGTATGTTATGGAAGATATATTTCATGGGGTTGTTCCATACTTGCATTATGATTGCATAAATTGGTGTCTAATAATGAATATGATATATAAATTAGAAAAAGAACAATGGAAATGTAACAAAATTTGTAGCGGAAATGTAACAAAATTACAAAAAAACATGTAAACTCAATTTTAATTTTTTTTTTTATATATGTTGTATGCTAATGGTGAGATACTATTGGAAAATTATATATGTTACAACAACAAAGATTATGAGTTTACTGACTATGAGTTTCCACACCAGTGGCAATGAGTGTTAGCAATGGTGAGCCAGTGTGTTAGCAATGTTGAGCCATTGTTTCAACAATGGGGATCTAGTGTGTCAATAATGGTGATTAGTATCAGCAATAGCGAGGGAGTGAACATCAACAAGAATAAAAAGGTCACTATGAATCTGAGGATGAAGGGGGATTTTCATGAATATTGTTGATCCAATAATTACCATGTCATCCTTCACCAAGATGAAGTACCCTCCTATTTCCATAATAACATTCCAACATTCAAAATTTTCTACTTTTCTCAGGGTATAATACTTTTTATATATCCTTGTTGGCATCCATATCATTGGATAGTGAAATCTAAGACCGATCTAGTTATTCCCACATTGTACCATGGAAATAATATATTGAGAAACCCTTGTTAAGGCTATCTTTAAGTTTAGGTAGTTAAATGGATATTTATTTTTGATTTGTTTTCCGGAGTCATCCCACATTGCTTTACATCCCTTTTGCTGTGAAACTCTCCAATTTTTGAATTTGGGTTGCGCAATATGCAATGGTATGCTTCTCATTCCTAGCAATATTCTTTGCCTCCTCTAACAAACTGACCAACTGTTGATGTTATTTTATCACCTCTTTAGGTATTTCATATTCTCCTCTAACCCATAAAATTCTCTCGGAATTATGTTCAAAAACGTTAAGAGCTTCCACCCAACTGATCTGATTTTTCAAATAGGATATAAAGGCTCTCAATTTGGCATCCCCTACATAAGGGTTGGGATTCCACTTTTTGTCACAAGACAACAAAAAATTATGTTGGTATAGTTCATAGAGAAAGTCTTTTTTTAGATTTGTACATGCCTTGTATGCTTGTACAAAACCATTTACGTATTCAACCTAGGAAGGCTTATTGTTTGTGATAGCATTCTTTTTGAAAATCAACAATATTTCTGCCAAGTAGACATTGTAATTGGTTGAAGGCATCCTGCAACTAAGCGCACCACCCATTATATTTCTGAGTAGTTTCTTATCATTCAACATCTTGGACACCTTGATTTCCAACTCAGTGACAATGTTTTTATGTTTTCCTTCAACTTTGTTTATATATTTTTCGCAAGCCTTGCAAAGGTTACAAATTAATTTTTTGTGCAGATGAAAAGGTATTAGTTTTATCTTGTAATAGGGTATACAAATGGATAATTTATCCTTCGATTCCCCTTCCTTTATTTGGATAGTAGTGTCTTTGGCTAGTTTCATCTATGGTTCTTAATTCTCTATTTGAGCAATAGTGTCTATGGTCAATTTCATCTTTGGTTCTTGCTCATCTATTTGGAAATTTGTTTCTTTTTACAGTTTCATCTCTAATTTTGTTCCTCTGTCTGTATTGTAGTTTCCTTTTTCAGTTTCATCTCTCATTCTTGTTCCTCTATTTGTACAGTTGTGCCTTCAACCAATTTCATCTCTAGTTTTTGGTCCTTCATTTGCACAACAATTTCATCAATTTGTTTGTCACCGAGGATTATATTTTGTTGGACCCTTAGAGAAGGTATATCTATGACATCAATGGGTAGGGACTCTAGAACTTTGGCCAAGCAATTTAACCTTTCAAAGATTTATTCTTGTCTGAGCTTATTTGTTAGGGTTTTAACTTTATTTTTTAGTTGTTTGTTCTTCAAAGCATATTATTCTTCTGTAACAACGAAATATACAGAGGAATATTTGAAAGGGTACTTACCATTTCAACCCGCTTCTTTGTCAATTATGGTGGTGAAGTTTTTAATTCTGGTGGTGAAGTTGTCAATTCTAGTGGTGCAATTGTCAATTATAGTGGTATAGCTGTCAATTTTGGTGGTTCAGTTAACAATTCTAGTGGTCAAACTTCTTGGGGAGCCATTGCTTGGCCCTCCTCATAATCCCCATACATAATTGAAATTGACACAAGGCCATTTGTTCTGTACAACTCATCTACTCCTTATATGTACTCATAGTCAAAATCAAGAGAGAGAACCTTCTCAACTTATTCTTTTGTGTCAGAACGGTGGCCTAATCCTTGTCCCATAAGCCCTTTTTGCATGCATCCTCACTCCCAGACTCCTTCTTCCATCAATACATCTTGTGGATTATTTTTCTCTTTCTCTTTTCTTTTTTCTTTTGTAACAATGGGGAGGGTTTTAGGAACTGGAGTAGCATGACACCAATTTTTCCTATTCTGCTTGCCATTCGGCACAACTGTCAGGCACTTCTTGTATCGTATCAATCTTCTCGTTGTAGGTTTAATACCTAATAATTCTATTTCATCATCATCATCTTGTTTATCTTCAGTTTGTGGGGATTTAGAAGCAAAATCCTTAGAAACCCTTATAGTTGGAACACTGGACAACTCGATTACCATATGGAAAGGTTATGTGGGAATTTTTGCATCTGGGATGTCATGCGGTAGAGTTGTAGCTGCTACAGAATCCTTTGGCAGGGTAGACATTGTTAAGACATCCTCTAGTGGGGTGGCAGCTTTAGCATGCAGTCACCTTCCAACTAGTTCATCCCAAGTTCTCCGTTCCCTCTATAGCACATTAACTACCAAAATATTAATGAGGCAATGGTGCGATAAGATTTCGAATGGTCACTTTAATTTTTGCATGGATCAGACCATATACTCTAGGGCTTTTGTAAGAAAGAAAGGCATGTTAACGAACCTACCATGATGCAAGTGGTCTAACAACTGGAGGTGCTGGTAATAAATAAAGACATATATCTAGAAAAGCAATGTAACATTTATCTATGGTTGTGTTAATTCCCTCGGGCCAAACCCTGTATGCATCTTCTGCAGTTGTTCACCTTCCTCAAGGAATTATTGTAGACCATCAAGTTGGTAGGGGGGTGCAAACCAATGTTCTACAGTTTGGGTAACCATGCCTCTTCTGTAATTTCTTCTTCTCTTACCTGTACCATTGGCCCTTCTACCTCATATGTACCCTCCCTATAATGCATGGAAAATTCTAGAGCTATGTCATTGTCATACTCCTATATCCTGCGAATATACTCCACCTAGCCAAAATGTTCAAAAAATGGTCTAACGCATGGAGATTTGTTTAGAAATGCCATGACAAATTCTCTAAAAACTCTTGGGCGTATCATATTTAGTCAAAGTTTAGAGTGGCTATGGATTTGTTTGGAAAGTGAAAAAATTTGAATGTTGGAGAATGACAAACAATGGAAGAGTTTAGGGTAAGCATGTAATAATCAGTCCAGTAATGATGTAATCATGTGGCATCGTCTATTGCAATGGCCATTTGGAATAAATCACTCATTTTTGTCATGAATAAGGTATATTCCCCTTGTATGTAGTCAAGTGTTACCACAATGGTGACAACTAGAATGGCAAGGTGAGTTCTCGACCATTTGGCACCAGGTGTTGGTTGTTTTCGTGATCACGAGATATTTTTGGTGTACATAGTCAGAGATTTATACTATGGTGACCATTGGAATTTTAGTGTGTGTTTCTGACCATTTGGCATCCACCATTTCTTGCTACCGCGACTAGGGGATATTCCCCTTGTACGCAATCAGGAGTTGCAGTAATGGTGTTGCAACCAGTGAAATTGATTTGGGGCAGCCATGATTTTCTATCATAATAATATAAAGTTTGAATACGTGTAAATTTGTGGTCCCATGCGCCATTGTACTCACTCCTTAAATTACTTGCCTTAAAAAGTATTCGTTACAGTTTATTAGTTATCCTTCATTGATTTGTAGGATTTTCATATTATTTTCACTGTTTTGTAGGCTTAGTTGTCTTTTGTTGTCATGTATGTCAGAATGTACTTCAATTGAAAACACCTAATATTGTGGCTAAAGATGTTGATAATGGAGTAATTCATAACAATTTAATGGTTTGTTTGGATATTTATAAAATTATGTCCCTTAAATGATGTTGGATCCCTGAATTGGAAAAATGAAAGATATCACAATTTCATTTTGTATTTAACCATGTATAAAGGCAAAATAATGATTCATCTATAAGCTATCTTGGTTGGCTTGTAACCAATGGTATCTCACATAATTTGTTATATCAGGGGATTCTTTAAGAATTCGAGCACATTAGACTTTTATTAGAGACTTACATAATTTTTGCATGTGCTACTCGTCGATGATGAATGAATGAATGTTCCTAAAAGTTGGAAATGTTAAGAGGTATTGAAGGCATTCTAAGATCTCGTTTTGTAACATCTTTTGAAGTTCTCATTATTTAATAATAAAAATACTTACTTTTCTATTAATTTCTGGGTTATTTTTAAAGTGAGCTTCATTGATAAAATAACATTTGTAAAAGGAAATATTGATTCTCCCCCCACCCTTCTCAATATTTCTAATAGATAGATAAAACTGAACTGTAATGAAAATAACACAACTGAATGAAAATGAACAGTTAGACACAACTTTACTGAAATGAAATGAAATGAACTGTTAGACACAACTGAACTGAAATGAAGTGAACTCTCATTATTTCCAACAGATAACATTTACTGAAAAATACATGCTTTACATACACATTGTGTTGAGATATAAAAAAAGTACCAAAAAATAAAGTGAGCCCATCTATAAAAAATAGATCTCATATAAATACATAAAAAGTTATCGACTTAATTGTTGTTTATGCTGCTACAATCTATCACAAGAAATAAGAACACCATAGTATAACTTCCACCATAATAATCACAATAGAAAATACAAGAACAATCCATTCACTAAAAGGTCATTTATATCGATGCCTATCAATGAAAATTGGTGGAGCACATGTTTTCTCCCCCACATATCTTGCACATCCACATCCATTGGATGTTGCTTCAATGAATATATCATTAGCAACCCTTTGGACATCTAATCTGTAAGCTATGTTAAAGATTTGAAATTGTGCAACAATGTGTTTTGCTTACTTGTGTAGGGGTTTCAAATTTTGTTTTTTGACTTCGTATATTCCAATCATTTGAGTGGTTATCGATTTTGAATTGGTGTAAGTGACAATGTCACTGGAACCATAATTCCCTATTGCTCTTATCCCATCAACTAGGGAAAGATAATAGGCTTCACTATTTATGGTTGTCTCAGGAATTTCTCTGCTATTTTGATACACTTGGCTTAGTGCTTCATTATGAATAAAAAATCTAATCTATACCTAGCATGGGTGTGGATGTCACCAAACCTAGATGATCAATGTATGCTTTTGGACCATATACAAAAGAAGAAAATAATTAAGCGAAAAAAACAATTTAATGAAATATTGTTATATTGTTAAAACAAGGTTGCAGCAACTCACTGTTGCAATGCCAACAACTCACTGTTATAGTGGTGGAAACTCACTATTATATTGGAATCAACTCACTATAAAATTGGAGGAAACTCATTGTAATAGTGGTTGCAACTCCTTATTATAGTGGGGACAACTTCCTATTACAGTGGCGACAACTCCTTGTTACAGTGGTGACACGTCACTGTAATAGGGAGTTTTCACCACTAGAATAGTGAGTTGTCACCACTGTAACAATTAGTTTCATCCATTGTAATAGTGAGTCTCCTTGTGACCCACGAAAAGTAGGATAAAAGCCATTGTAACAGTCAGTAATATAACAACACCACCATCATTTTATCAGTAAACCAAAGAAAAAAATAACCACCTCATTTTTTTTCATTCTAAGCTTGATGATATTTATATTACTAAAGTAGAATATAACAAAGATGAAATGTGACCTTACTTGAGGCAAACAAAGACACAAAGAGTAAAAACGTAATTTTTATCTTGTATGTTTACGAGATATTGCCCTTTACATCTATAACCTTATTAGTAATATTGCGTATATATATTTTTAAAATAAACATAAAATATAATTGACATATAAACTATTATACAAACTATTTCAAACGTTTTATCCATTAGAAACAATTTATTAATAATTTTTCATTATTGATGATCTATTTCCTCCATAGTATGTGTTATGAACAATTTTTTCAACAAGAAAGCTTTTTGAGTTTGAAAATTTTGGTAAACTTGGATTGAGGGAACCCAATGTTCAAAATTGTGCCCCCCAATTCTACTTCAACATGTTGACTATAGGAATTACTCATTTTGTATCTAAATGAGTTTTGAGTATGGGAAATGTCTTAGTTGATAGTAGTATAGAAATAATAGTAACCCTCGATCGAGAGAACGCGATTTTCAAAATAGAGTCCCCCAATACTGCTTCAACATGTTGACTTGAGAAATTACTCATTTTATACCAAACTGAGTTTTTAGTATGGGAAATGTCTTCCTTGATAGCAATATAGAAATAATAGTGTTAATTAGATGTCCCATTCCTGGCATAATAATTGTACATGACGCAATGAGGGATATTCTAGTGTAGGGGATCTTTGGGAGCCTTTTTTGGTCACTTGTGTGAGCTTGCATTTGTTGGGATGATAGTTCATTTTTAGAGTTCAACATTTCAATTTGAGGACATTATATAAGAGCTACAGAGGGTATGTGATAATGACAGATCGAAATAATTGTTGGGGGATGGTGTGGAGCAAATATGATAGCTACCTAGTCAGAGAGAAAAAATTGAAAGAGGCCTCTTAGATTGACACATGAATTTCACTAATTGTAGTTCTAATTTTTCTACCCAAGTTTGATGTTGAGCCAAAGTAGATGAAAAGACAATGAAAAGGAATAAACCAACAATAAAGTTAAGTTAAACTACATCAAACAAACGTGGAAGAGATACCAAAAAATTCATGAATCCCACCTTTATTTCTTCCTCTATGCATGATGTTTTTCTTAATGAATGAAACAATTAAAAATATGCCACTTTTTGAGGCATGATGGTTCATGTGATGGCATTAATGGTACAATTATACCACCTAAGAATCAAATGGAAGACATATGTAACAAAATATCTAATTCTAGACACCATGCAAAATGTTGTTTATTGCATGATGTAGTTCACATGAACATGTCGTCTTGTTTAGTTTGGGGATTGTTTAGTTTGGGGATTGTGAGACCTCATTTGATAAAATTATGACTACTACATTATAGTAACTATAAAATTTAATGAAAATCTAATAATAATTTAGTGAAGATGTGCTTCCAAGTATGGGGGAAATGTTGTAATGGGGTAAGTGTGCGTTTGAAGACATTTACATAGCCCAATTAACATACATAAAATGAGGTACAAATGAATGGTGTCCAACAAATTAAAAACAATGGTGACAAACGAGTTGCCACAATGGTGATGAGTGAGTTATCAAAATGGTGACCTAGATAAATATCGTTGTGGCAGCTCACTTGTCACTATTGGAGAAATGCGTTGGTCATCGTTACAATAAATCGCTTGTTGCAGCTATGGAAACTAACTTGAACAACATCCCAGAGAAAAAATAGTGTAGATAATTCTTCATCATTTATAAAAAACCAGTAAATCTACCTTTGTAAATGTTAATTGTATCTAGAAAATGTTAACCCTGTCATGCTTGGAGAGGAGAAATTCACTTGGCAGCCTTCAGGGCTTTCGAGGAAAATGATCGGTGGCTATTAGATTTGAAATTATACACGCATTCACTCTGGGAAATTCTACACTTGTTTCCTCTATGAAACCGACAACAAATCAATGCATGGTTTCCTCTCCCTCTACAAATGGTAGCTCGGACGAGTTCTTGAAAATATTACCTCAACGAATTTTGTATCTTGAAAATGGCAATGGCAGTAGGGCGGAGTTGCAGCTGAGAGTTTTTGAAAATGGAAAATACATGATGGGCTCAGGAAATGGTGGTCGATGGAAAAAGAAGCGGAGTCCCCGAATGGTGCTTAACAAAATGAGAAGAACATTTCATGAATGGTTTTCAACAAAATGAAAATGAAAATGTGGTGGATAAAGGACTTAATGGAAAAAGCAGAAGGAGAAGCACTGTCGTCGCACGACTTTTTCTATTTCCACCTCTATAGCATTATAAATGCTATCTCACATGCGAGGTGAATAGCCATGGAGTGCCCTCTCCATGCTCACCCTCTCTCTCCACGTGCTGTCACTCAGAATGCTCACCCTCTCTCTCCACGCGCTGTCACTCTGAGTGACAGCACGTGAAGAGAGAGGGTGAGCGTGGAGAGGGCAATCCATAGCTATTCCCCTCGCATGTCAGATAACATTTATAATGCTATAGAGGTGGAAATAGGAAAAGCCGTCCTCCCACGTGGAACAGATATTTTTGGAAATTCATTGTACGCGGGGCATATTTTTTTGGTAAATTTCGTATTCAAATCTGAAATGGATGCCACCATTTTCGCTTACTCTCTATCCTTATGACAGGTGGCCATTGATGCGAGTTGTCACTTCCAATTGACTAGTAAATGAGCTGGAAAAGGAAAGTGAATGATACGGTGACGACGACGGTAACCCAAATGACGAGAATGCAAATGGAACTCTGTGAACGGTAATGCCTATTTTGTTTACGTTGGGGATGAATGGGACCCACTTTAGGGAGGGTCGCCAGAAGGCCCTCACCGACAAGGAGAGGGCGTGAAACCCAAAGGGTGTTTCATCAGCCTGTTAGCTTACTCCATGTGTTAAACCTCGCAACACAATCTTGATGAGTATTTTTTCCATTGATAATCACATCAAGCATCCACCTATGGAAATATATTTATTGAATAATCAGTCGATTTGAGAAGTGAATGGTTGTGAGGTATCACTGTAAATTTATTTTGGACTAATATGATCATTATCCATATCTTATTATAAATATGAAGTAATTAGCTCGTATATCCAAATGCAGTAGTCTATAACGCGACTTTTTGAAAGCTTTTCCGACAGATTTTTCTGGTCAAAATCCGGCAACAATTCATTGGAATCCCAAGTTTGATAGCTATTTTCTGCACAATCAATGGCTCCCAGGGGTTTTCCAGGGCGCTGAATCCAAATATGCAGTTAAAAAACCATTTTAACTGCTAAAAATCAAGATTTAACCTCATTTCCTCCGCCGGATTCCGTCACCGGAATCTCCAAAAAGTCGCATTATAGACAACTCCTATCCAAATGTTTTAATATTTGGTTTTATGCATTTTTTTCATGTTTGAAATGATTTTTTGTGTGCGGTAAATATACATATCTTAGTGGTTAAAAGGGATTTTAAAATTCGAGTGAATCTAAGTGGAGGTCAAACTTATATTGGAGTTAATTTTATGAAGGTTTTATAAAGGGAGTTGTCTATAATGCGACTTTTTGAGATTCTGGTGATGGAATTCGGCGGAAGAAATTGAGGTTAAATCTTGATTTGTTGCAGTTAAAAAGGTTTTGTAACTGCATATTTGGATTCAGCACCCTGAAAAACCCCTAGGACGCTTTGACTGTGCAGAAACTAGCTATCAAACTTGCAATTCCAATAAATTGCTGCCGGATTTTGATCGGAAAAACCCAGCGGAAAAGCTTTCAAAAAGTCGCATTATAGACAACTACTTTATAAAGTTGTGTTTTTTATGGTTAAAAGGTGGCACGTGAGTTTTATATAGAAGTTTTAATTTAAGAGGAATAAGAAGTAAAGTTTAAGAATAATATATAGTCATTTTGAATAAATTTTTGTAGTGGAGAATTTTTAGTTGTTGGTTTTATTTCAGTGTTCATCCACTGCTGATATTAAGCCATAAGCTTCAAAATAAAAATCGGTTGGATATTGAGATTGTTGCTGCAAGAGGATTGTTGCTTTTTCAATTTTAATTTATTTTAAAGGAGGTATTACTACTAATTATTTTACTGGAATAATGTCAAATCCATTGTCTCACACATATCTGAATGAGTCCACTAATATTCATGGTACAAATTATTCTAATTGGAAATTTAAGTTACAAAAAACACTGGTAACATATAATTTGTGCACCATAGTGAGTGGGGATAAAGCCAAACCCACAACTATTGTTGTTGTCTCAAATTGGGAGAAATACAAGCTAAAAGCGAAGGTGTCTCTGCGCATGTTTGTCAAAGACAACATCATTCCTCATATAAAAGATTGAAACACATCCAAGAAGACATGAGATGTGCTAAAAACCTTGTATGAAACAACAAATTCAAATCATATTTTGTTTCTGATGAGTAAGTTTTTATCTATCAAGATGGAGCCACATGAAAGTATAAGAAAATTTATTCCTTTTGTTAAAGAGTTAAGTGACAAACTAGGTGATATTGGTGAAAAGGTCTCTAGTACATATTTGGTAACAATTAGTTTGAAATATTTAAGACCATATTATTAAATCTCTATTTCAAGACTCTCATTGTAGAGAGAAGCCCCCTATGTTTGATGAATTGACATGTATTCTTCTTGAAGAGGAAGAGAGGATGAATGAATTTGGTTTGGGCTCTACCAGTTTAGATTGATGTTGGTGGTGAAATAGAAACAACCATATATAAGTAAGCCATTGGACAAAAGAAAACATGTTAAATTTTACAAAAAGAAAAAGGGTATAGCCCCATTTAAATTTTAGTCTCATGTTAAGAATAATGATATATGATTTTATAATAGTAAACTTAAGTGTGATGCACAAGATTGTTATAGAAGACAACGCAATGAGTATAAACAAAGAAATAGGAAACATAATATAAATTTTGTGAATAATGATACCTCAATCAATCAAGGATTTAAAGAGCTTAAGTTTTCATTTCACAAGCTACTTTGTTTGTAAAAATTCATGATGTCAATGCATGGTATGATGATTCAGGTGCCTCAGGTCATATGTCCTATAACAGGGATGGGTTTGATAAGTATTATGAAAACCTTGATGGATTATATGTCTATTTAGGAGACAAGAAATGACATAGAGTAGAAGGGTGTGGAGTAATAAGTGTAAACCTACTTGATGGAGAAATGAAAGGGATTTGTAATGTGATGCATATTCCTGGATTTAAAAGAAGCTTAAAATATGTCTCTAGTGTCACTGACTAAGATTTAAAAGTTGATTTTGTGAAGTTTGGATGTGTTGTCAAAGATATCAAAAATCACTACAAGGTTTTTGCCGCACGTAGAAGGACTAAAGGATTATATATGTTGAATGTCGCTAAAGTATGACATCAAGCATTCGGATCTATACCAATGTAAACATAAGTATTATGGCATCATAGGTATGGACTTCTTAACAGAAAAGAGATGGTGCTATTTCAAAAGAAATAAATGGTTATTGGACTGTCTATTTTTAAAAAAGAACATATGGAATGTGAAGGTTGTGCTTTAGGAAAATAACATAGAGATGAATTCCATTAATAATGAAAAAGAAAAACAAATATACTTGAGCTAGTTCATACTTATTTTTGTGGCGCAATAAAAGAATGATAACCTGGCGGTGCATGGTACTTTCTTATTTTTGTTAACAATAGATCCATGTAGACTTGGTCTTTATTTCATTAGAATAAAGAATGATGTATTTGAATATTTCAAAAAATTGAAGACTGTGGTTGAAAAAAGAATAGGTAAATACATCAAAATCCTCATATCATATCAAGAGGGAGAATACAAATCATGAGATTTCATTAATTACTTTGAAATTCATGGAATGTAACAACAACTTACAATGCCTAAAATACGTCAGCAAAATGGAGTTTTTGAGGGAAAAAATAGAACATTAGTAGAATGTGCTCGCAATATGTTGAAAGCTAAAAACTTTCCTAATGGTTTATGGGAAGAAGTTGTTAAAAAAACTATTAACTTGAAAAATAGGAGTCCTGCCAAAGGTTAAGATTGTAAAACATCGTTTGAAGTATTTCAAGGATATAAACCAAATGTGATTCATCTAAGAGATTTTGGTTGCAAATAATTTTCTGATATTGTAAAAGATGAAAGGAAGTTTGATGCCAAATCAATTAGTTGCATATTTATTGGTTATTGTGGTGATTAGAAATCAAGTAACTTGTTTGATCCCCAATCACATAAACTAATTGCAAATAGGGATGTGGTGTTTCATGAAAATTCAAATTAAGGTGATAATAATAATAATGATGCATTGAATTCATATTTTGATAATAAAGATTATGTCAAGATAGATCCAATACTGAACGTGACTAGGAACAAGAAAAGTAATAAGTACAAGCTCGAAAACAAGAAGCATCAAGCCAACAAAGCACTCTAGGAAGAAGAAAAGAATATGAAGTAGGAGAAGTGTGAGATGTGGAGAAGAAGATGAATCCAAGGAGATCATCACGACAAAATCAAATCCCTATAATGTATAAACACTATGCACTAATGACTCATGTAATGAATGTAGCTGGACTTTTACATTATGAAGAAGCTAAAGAATTTAAAGAGTGGAGGGATGCAATGCATGAGGAGTACAACTCTATAATAAAATATGATAAATGAGATTTGTTTCTAAAGGGTACTCAAATAAAGAAGAAATAGATTATGAAGATACCTTTGCACCTGTAGATAAGTTAAACACAATCAGGATCATGATTTCATTAGCTACAAAGCATCATTAGAAAATGCATCAATTAGGTGTGAAATATACTTTTCTAAATCATGAAATAAAAGGAGAAATGCATTTAGAATAGTGTGAAGGTTTTATTAAAAAGAGGTAGAAGCATCTTGTTTGTAAATTGAGAAAAGATTTATATGGTTTAAAACAAGCACCAAGATCATGGTCTGAAAATATTGATTATTTATTCCATAAGAAGGGTCTTGAGAACATTAAGAATGATCCTAATTGGTACATCAAGAAGGATGAAAATGGGAATAATGTTTTCATATCTTTTCATGTTCATTATCTTATGATAATAGGTAGTGCATCTCAATCAATTAAAGAAATTAAAGGACACTTGTTACAATAGTTTGAAATGAAGGACCTCAGTGATTTGCATAATTGTCCATATATTGAAATTTGGAGAGAATTTGGAAAGACACTCAAAAACAAGTATACAAGAGAAATTCTCAAAAGATTTAACATCACGGAATGTAAAGTAGTGTCAACACATTCACAACAAAATGCTAAATTATATAGTGATGATGGCGCTAAAGATTTAAATGGTACTTTTTTTTATCACAGGGGGAAGTTTAAACTAACTCGTGGCTATTAGGCCAAATATAGGATATAATGTGAGTAACCTTAGTTAATTCATGCCTAAGCCTAAGGAAAGCCATTGGCCAACAACAAAGAATGTCCTTCCCTATTTGAAGGGTACTATTGATTTTGGTATTTTATATGTTGATGAATTTTTTGTTGAGTTGGGAGGCTATTCATTCGAATTGGGCATGAAATACCAATGACATAAAATCTACCTTTGGTTTTGCATTTAGTATTGGATCAGAGATCATGTCACGGAGTAGTAAGAAACAACCAACTATTTCCTTGTCATCGACAGAAGCAGAGTACTAAGCCTTGACAAGAGCGACTTGTGAAGTTGTTTGAGTGAGACACATTCTTGAAGATGTAGGTCAAGAAAAAATCAAGCCAATCATTCTTATGTGTGTTAATCAAAGCTCTGTTAAATAAATTGGCACACAACCTAGTGTATCATACAAGAACGAAACATATGGAAGTTCAATACGAGTTTGTAAGAGAAAAGATCGAGTCAAAAGAAATTGATCGATTCTATTATAATACAAACATAAATGTTTTTGATGTTTTTACAAAACCACTTGAACTTTGAAATGTGTAAAAAGCAGCTTGGCGTTGTAGAATATCAATTTCTACAATAAAGGGATGTCAGAATCGTGTAGAAATAGAAAGGTCTAAAAAAAAGCAAGAGGAGTCTAGGTTGAGTTGTGAACCTGATAAAGTTGTCGAGTTGTCAATAGAGGTTTTTGGATCTCTTGGGTCTAGAATGATCACATGTGCCTATAAATTGATTGGTTGTACATCATTTTCGGTATCAATAAAGTGTTTGCTTTCATATTGTAAAAGTTGTGTCTCTTGGGTTCAATCTCTCGTTTTCTAACTTCATGAGGCAGCGGCTAGGATGAAGTAGAGCAGCGTCTCACACGACCCTGTGGACTGGATTCGGCGAGATCGGCTGCAATAGCGTGCAAACTACTGTTACTGGCACCAAACCATAGCAGGGCGAACTAGAAAATCATGAGGATGTAACGTTTCATTCAACTATTCTCTGATACTTGATTTTTATTAAAATATCAAATTTTAAAAAGCAAAATAACGCATACAACCCAACATCACGTACCATAGAGCGAATTTATGGATATGTTTAGAAAACTTCAATCGACTGACCTAAATGACATTTTGCAGTAGCATCAAAATCTGGATGTGCCATATTACTGCCATAACCTTATTTAACGATTGGTATAAGAGGAAGGGTGAATGTCAATCGATTTTTGTTTCTGACAGAAACTGGACTATTGAACTCTCGGAGTCAAATTAACAAAGAAAATTCCTATTCAGTAACTTCGTTGTTATTTTTCTCTCGGGTCGTTTTCATTCCAAAACTAATCAAAACCTATTTGATACTCATAATTTTTTTGGTGTTTTAATCGTTCATTAGATTAAGATGTATAGTCCTGATGATGAACGACATTAGTTGGTTCGAAAAACGTGAACAAATCTATGTGATTTACCCGGAAGCTCTTCTTATAACTTTGATAGATCACATAAGCTTCAATTCTACAATAAAATATAGTCTTCTTTTTCGATATAAGAAAACATATAATATTTGTAGATAAAGAAGAAAAACTAACATTGTAATAAATTTACTTTAATTTGAGTGACGCACGAAATTCGAAGGCTTTGTATTTATAGAAGTAGCGTGAGTTCCAAATGTTTTATGCTATAACTTTGTTTAATAGATTTTACCATATTACAAATTGACTTAAATGTTTGGAAAACGAAGTTGGTCTCTTTGAAACTTTTAACTTATTAGATTGCTAGAACTCAACACGAAAGGATCATTAAAAATTACTTCACATTTATTTTAGTTATTTTAAAAAATTATAATTAATACAAATTTATTTAATTAAAAGTAAAAAATTATTTCAAAATTTAATAATAAATAATTATACAATAATTTTATATTTTTTTTAAATATAGAAAATGAAACCCACATATATAACCAACATAAACCAACATAATCTAGACACATAGTCTAGAACTCCATATTATATCATATAACCAATATAATCTAGACACATACTTCTAGAACTCCATATTATATAAAAATATAAAGAAACCATAGATTGCTGTAGAAAAGTACCTATATATGGTATTCTGAATGGACAAATCTGTGATCAGAATGTACTTTTCCTTGTGAAATATAATATGTTAAAAAGTAAATAACAAAGTCTATGCATCTGCTCTATTAAAATACAAAAGTCATAGTGAAGAGGTTAAAAGATCAAAATTATATATATAAAATTTAAATGATTTTACTGATGTATCACTAAGATCATCCTTGAAATGTAGTCGAGAAAGTAACCGACTATCCCCTGAAAAGAAGACAAATTTGGCAGTGATTACCGATGACCGACTACTTTGGCATGTCCAAATCAATGCTATTCTTTAACGATGTTGTCATGCATATTATTATTATTTTTTTGTCTTGAATTGAACTATTGGACTTGTAAAAGCGCCCGTTTCTATATTTAACATTACTTGTCCAAGGGTCAACTTTGTTCAACGGTCAGAAGTTCTGGTGTGGAGACTAATCGTCATACTGTATCTTACCACCGCTTTATCTTTAGTTCGTGCTTTTTCTTTATGAGATTTGAGTGCTTAAATCATATTTCTAACCGGTTATCTTTTCCACAATTAATAAACTATTAACTAAAGGCTATGGTCAAATTTTGAGGGGATTCAACATGGATTTAGGGATGGGTGACCATTTCACATCTCAAAACACTATATTTTTCAATAAAATTAAATATTTTTTATTAGGCTACATTGTAAGTGAAACGTACTTTTCACCTTGTATATTTTTGTTTTAGTATATAATGACCCAAAACTATATATCTTTATATTTAAAAAAAATACTTGTTTTCCTTTATGTCATATCCAATTAAAACATGAAAAATTTAACATTTAAAATCATATCAATTTTAATACCTTATCTCTAACACTACTTTATGATTCTGCATTCTAGACAAGTCCTAATCGTGGGTCAATCTCGCAATTAAAGGTTCGTTTTGAACATTCATTGAATGTGGTAAGAATATTACTCACCAATAAGTGATAACGAACAAAAAAGAATATGTTGTTTTTACCTAAAAGGCGTCGGTGACACTAACCAAGCATATGATCGAATGGGAATTACGCGGTTGAACGTGAGCGATAATTATGCTGTCATATTTTATGGCTCTATACAGTGTAGTGAAGACATAAAGGTTTTGCGTGATAAGATTTTTTACTTTATCAGATTCTTTGATATGATTTAGTCCAGCATCTTTTTCATATAATGGTTATTTTATTAGTTTCTTGTTTGGTGTGCCAAAGTAGCATCCTTAATATAAAAGAAAAAAGTTTTTTTAGTTTTTATTCTTATTTGGTGTGGCCAAGTGACATCTTTAATGTGAAAAGAAAACATAATTTTTTTTAATTTTGATTTAACATATTTTGTTTCTTTATTGTGATTTTAGATTGTTTTAATATTTTCTTTCAAGTTCAATATGGTATCCAAGTTGTAGTTCAATATGTCAAGATCCACTTATTTTCCCAACTATTAGTAAAATCTTGCCAGGAAAATGTCATTAAGTGTTATTGATGCATGTATTGTAGCATGATCTTTCCATTGTCAAGAAAATGATATCATTCCTATAATTATGTGTAGAATCATTATTTGAAAATATAGAGACATAGGGTATTAAGATAGGAGAAAACATTGATGTAATTGTCTCTGTTATTGAAAATGCAGCAAAAAAAATAGCAATTTGATTATTCCTTGGTTAAATCGAGAAAACTTGAATTTTCACATTAACGAACAACTTTGATGTCATTAACTCCTGTGATATGGCTTGTGTCACTCAATTTACTCAGTAAATTCGAATTGCAGGAGTTAAAGTTGAGTTAGACATGTCTGATTACTAATTCATAGCTATCAAGCATAGTTATCTCAAGTTTTTGTCAATTAAACTAGTTCCAACTGTTGGAGGAGCTAGTGGAAGGTCAGTTGCACAATGGGACTTTAGTCAAACTTAGTGATCATCCAATTAACTAATCAATCAACCTAAAATTGCTAGTGCATGCATAGTATTCAAGTTCCCCAACTGTGGTGGAGATTCCAAGGTAGTGTAACATCAATTATAGACTAGTCTTAAGTGTGCATGTATTCATGCAATCAGATGATCAAGCTTAGGAATCGCACAATCTATTTTGGAGAAGTTCCTATCAAATTCTTTGATATGATTTATTCCACGATCTTTTTTATATAATGGTTATTTTATTAGTTTGTTGTTTGGTGTGCCAAAGTAGCATCCTTAATATAAAAAGAAAACAAGTTTTTTTTTTGTTTTGATTCTTATTTGGTGTGGTGAAGTGGCATCTTTAATATGAAAAGCAAACATAATTTTTTTAGTTTTGAATTAACATATTTTGTTTCTTTATTGTGATTTTAAATTGTTTTAATATTTTTATTTCAAGTCCAACATAGTATCCAAGTTGTAATTCAATCTATCAAGATCCATTGATCTTCCCAACTACTAGTAAAATCATGCAAGGAAAACGTCATTAAGTGTTATTGATGCATGTGTTGTAGCATGATCTTTCCATTGTCAAGAAAATGATCTCATTCCTATAGTTACGCGTAGAATGATTATTTGAAAATATAGAGACACAGGGTATCAAGATAGCAGAAAACATTGCTCTAGTTGTCACTATTGTTGAAAAATGCAGCAAAAAAAATAACAATCTGATTTCTCCTTGATTAATTGAGAAAATTTGAATTTCCACATCAACATACAACTTTGATGTCGTTAACTCGTGTGATATGGCTTGTGCCACTCAATCTACTCAGTAAATTCAAATTGCAGGAGTTAAAGTTGAGTTAGGCATGTCTGATTACTAATTTGTAGCTATCAAGCTCAGTTATCTCAAGTTGTTGTTAGTTAAACTAGTTCCAGCTATTGGAGGAGCTAGTGGAAGGTCAATTGCACAGTGGGATTTTAGTCAAACTTAGTGATCATCCAATTAAGTGATCAATCAACCTAAAAAAGCTAGTGCATGCATAGTATTCAAGTTCCCCAACTGTGGTGGAGATTCCAAGGTAGTGTAACATCAATTGTAGACTAGTCTTAAGTGCGTAGGTGTTCATGCAGTTAGATGATCAACCTTAGGAATTGCACAATCCATTTTGGAGAGGTTCCTAAATAATAGAGGCTTAATTTCTCAATGAATTGTACAAGGAAATAGGGGCTCGAGTAGAGGCAGAAATTGACTAAGTATGGATCAAATCTTCTAAGTGAAAAGAGAGATAGATTATTCACCTTTATAATTGTGCTCAATTAAGCAAAGGAATTGCAATACATCGCTATTCATCAGATTAATGCATGCAAACATTGGGGGTTTTAACATATTCATTTCCCGAGGAAATGTTGTCTGCATGTGCATTATTTCTTGTTGCATGTCTCAAATTTTTGTTCCAAATTGTGAAATACCTTCCGTCGAGCAGTAAAGTAGTTTTGTGTCTTGTAATTGTGATTAAAAATTCATGAGAAGTTGTAAATATACAACATAATTTCTACATGGCATCATAACAAAGATTCACATTAGAGAAGGAATTTCAAAGTTGTTTCTCGGGGGTGGGGGTTCAAATTTGTGGCTCAGTGTAACAGGATCTCTTTAGAGTTGAGAAGATGACTTCTAGTAGGCTAAAGCTATAGCATGCCTTGGAAGGCAGCTCTAATTTCATTGCATGGAAGGATTGAATGGAGGTGGTATTTGATGACAATGGATTGTTGGAATACGTTAAGAGAGATGTTGCAAAACTAGTAGAATCTAATGCCCGAGAACTTGCTCAGTGGAAGAAAAATGTAGCCAAGCAAATGAAAATAATATTTGCGATAGTATGAAACCACATTTTCAACAATGTCCATGGGAAAGAAATTCCTTGTGGAATGTGGCAGGCACAAACAAATTTGTTCTATAATAGAAACAACCATAGGAAATTAGTGCTCAAGCATAAAATTTGAAATATCAAGATTGATCTAGGGGATCAGTAAAGTTCTCAAAATTCATAGTGTTTAAAAGTACTCGAAACTTGTTCGAAAGTGTAGACATCGATGACCTAAATATAATGCAACTTGAATCGCTCAAAATTGATATCATATGATCCCAATATAGCGTTATCATGGTTTTCTCAAACAAGTAAAATATTTGTAGGTTGAATATAGGACTAGTGACTTGAAAGTCTGTACAATGAATGGGAAAGGTGACTGGGCCAGCTGAAAGTATTTTGTTGGCCAATGGTAGGCTGTTAAGTGGCCTCATGTGATTGGTTCAATTTTTGCGAGTATTTCATAGGTACTTGGAATTTTTTTATGTGGACTAATATTAGGATGTCATGTGGCCCAGTCCTAGGCTTCCACGTGGCACCTTGGGCATCAATGTTTTTGGCAAGTTCTGAACTGCCGCTGATCAGATTCAAGCTCAAGTCCACTGTGCAATAAATACAACACACTATCATCATACCATGGGTGTTACTTATTAACTATGTTATCGAACTCCTATTTAAAGGTTATTTGTTTTGATGTCGAGGGATGGGGTTAGGTCTAAGACCTAGCTCTCGGTCACCTTATCACCCACGAAACTGCAGCTAGAGGTCTAGGGGCTCGGGCTTAGCCCCAACCCCAAGTCAAGATACCACCATATAACCATAGTCAGCAGAGTTTGGAGCTAATAGTCGGGGGGCTTGGGGCAAGGTACTGTAGGGTTGTGTTATATTCTTTCAATGACTAGCCCATGTAGTTAACTGGGGGTTAGAATTGGGGTAAAGCCCACAACCCCCTTCGCTGCATTGATTGTGTAGTAGGTGGTTTCATAGGGGGTTTGAGGGGTGAAAGTAACCACACTCTATGGGGTCCTAGGCATCGCCCCAAAAAATTTTGGTTTTGGACCCTATGTTAGGTTGGGTAGACCCACCTGTGGTTTTGTGCATGATTTTTGCACATGTTTTTTGGACATGATGGTTTTCGGTCAATGGTATTGGATTCTTTAGCATGTATAAATATGTATTATAAAATTGAAAGGAAAATCTTGAAAAATCAAGCTGGTAGTCCCGTTTTTACGATCCAGGGGAAATCTCTATCTATATGTGTTTTATATGTTATTCTCTCGCATTGTTTATTTTCTATGTTTTAGAAATCATATGCAGGTAATTTCTGTACAGGGTTAAAACCTACATATGCTATCAGAGCTATTTTGGCTTCAAGGGGAAGCCTTTATTACTGAGGGGTTTCGCTCGGGCCTGTGGTAGACCCTGTTCAGTGGGAGATCTGTGAGATTGATTCTATTGGTGAAAGAATATGGCATGCAGTGGAAAGATAGAGATCGAGAAATTTAATGGTCAAAGTTTTGAGTTGTGGAAACTTGAGATGGAAGATCTGTTGGTGGATAGAGATTAGTGAATCGCGGTAGATCTGGGTACTAAACAAATAGGAGTGTCTGATGAAGAATGGAAGAAGTTGGATGTGAAGCCAAAGAGCACAATATGATTGTGTCTTAGATTTAATATTGCTGAATGTATCAGGGGAAGCTACGGGAAAGGCTTTGTGGGACAAGTTAGGGACTTTGTACCAATCTAACTCTTTGGTGAATAAATTATTCCTACGAAAAAAGCTGTATAACATGAGGATGAAAGATAGAGACTTAGTGACAGAGAATTTGAGCGAATTTAATATCATGGTAAGTCAGTTAACATCTTTGGATATTAAAATTTCAGATGAAGATAAGTGCATCAGTTTATTGTTTTCTCTACCAGATTCATGGGATAGTCTAGTTATTGCAATAGGTGGCAATGCAACCGCCTTGCAGTTTGATGAAATAGTCTCATCCATGTTGACGGAGGAGATGAGATGGAAAAATATGGAGAGCCAGAATGGTGATGCCTTATTTGTACGAGGGCGGTCCCAGAGCAGAAACAAAAATAAGTCATCAAGTGGGAGATCTAAATCTAGATGGAGATATAAATCTCCAGGAAAACCTATAAAGGTGGTGTGTTGGAAATGCAGAAAGGAAGGGCACTACAAAGGGGACTGTAAATCGAAAGCTCTTGATAAAGGAAAGGGACCTGATGATTCTCCTTCTGTAGAGGCGAAAACTACCTTAGATAAAGGTGGGAATGTGTACTTTGCTTCTTCAAGTACACATGTAGATCATGAGTCATGGTTGATTGACTCAAGTGCATCCTTTCACTTCACTCCCCATAGAGAGTGGTTCTGTGAGTATGAGAAAGATGATGGTGGTGATTTCTTCTTAGGGGATGATAGGAGGGCTAGAATCATTGGTCATGGAAAAGTAAAGTTGAAGTTGCAAGGTGGAAGGTTTAGAACACTTCTCCGTGTTCTGCATATTCCTGCATTTGCTAGAAATTTGATTTCTGTTAGCAAGCTGTATGATGCAGGTGTAAAAATAATGTTTCAGAAGGATACTTGCAACATGGTTATGGGAGCACTAGTATTGATATTAAGAGTTCAGATTGGAACTCTGTACAAGATGCAAGGTAGCACTATCGTTGAGGGGTGAAACAGTTTCATGGTTTCTGAAAGTGGAGAAGAAAATCTAGTGGTCTCTGGAGAAAAGACCATGTTGTGGCATCAAAGGCTTCGACATATTGGAGAAAAGGACCTTCGAATACTTCATGGTAAAGGTATTTTAGAAGTGAGTAGTAGCTCTATGGCTTTTGATTTCTGTGAAAATTGTGTATATGGGAAGCAAAATTGGGTGAGTTTCCCCTCTGGTGGTAAGAGGGCAAAACATATATTAGAGCTTGTTCATATTGATGTGTTTAGACTTGTGAGGGTTCCATCACTGGGTAAGTCTGTGTACGATGTATCATTTATAGATGAATTCTTAAGGAATACATGGATATATTTCCTTATGAAGAAATCTCAAGTCTTTGACATGTTTAAAAAATTTAAGTCTCTGGTGGAGAACGAGATAGAGAAGAAGATAAAGGTGCTAAGCACAGATAACAATGAAGAATTTTGTAGTAAGAAATTTGAAAAATTCTGTAAGAAGTCTGGTATAACACGACAAAAGAATACTCCATATACACCTCAACAAAATGGAGTTGCAAAAAGAATGAATAAGATGTTGATGGAAAGGGCAAGAAGCATGCTCAATGGTGCCGGGTTAGGACAGGAATTTTGGGCAGAGGTAGTGGAGACAACATGTTACCTGGTCAATAGTTCACATTCATCAGCGTTGGAGGATAAAACTCCACAAGACCTATGGACTGGTAAGAAACCCTCCCTTTCACATCTTAGGGTGTTTGGATGAAAGAACTAAGTTGGATAGTAAATCTGAAAAGTGCATATTTATTGGGTATAAGGATGGTTTAAAGGGTTATAAGCTTTGGAACCCAGTGACAAGGAAGGTTGTGCACAACCGAGATATGGTGTTCAGGGAGGTGAAAGATGTTATTAAACATGAAGTCCAACCAAAGGAACCTGAGAAGATAGAGTTTGAGCTAAAGGAGGAAGAATCACACTCTATAGTAGAGGAGGAATTAGAGGATGAATAGCCACAAAATCCAGGTGCAAGAAGATTAGTTCGAGAAAGAAGGTAGCCAAAAAGGTATAGTCCATCTACCATCTGTTCAAATTTTTCTTCATCTATTACTGATGATTATCCTAGAAATATGAAGGAAGAAGTAGATTTAGAGGACAGAAAACTCTGGAAAGAGGCCATGGTTGATGAAATGACATCTTTGCACAAAAATGAGGCTTGGGACCTGGTAGTGTTGCCAGCTAGAAGGAAACCCATTGGCGGAAAATGGATGTTTAAGAAGAAGACAAATGCAAAAGGAAAGGTGGATAAATACAAAGCTTGGTTGGTAGCAAAAGGTTATTCCTAGGTGCTGGGAATTTATTTTGTTGATATTTTTTCTCATGTTGCCAAGGTAACTTCTATTAGATTACTTTTATCTGTTGTTGTTGCTTTTTATTTTGAGGTAGAATAGATGGATGTGAAGACACCATTTCTTTATACGGATCTGGAAGAAAAGATCTACATGAAGAAACCTGAAGGCTTTGCAGTGAAGGGTATGAAAGAAATGGCATGCAAGTTAAAGAAGTCTCTATATGGGTTAAAACAGTCACCAAGGATGTGGTATCGGAAATTTGATACATTTCTATCAGGACTTGGCTTCACCAGAAGTAAAGCAGATCACTTTGTGTATTTTAAATTAATTTTTATCTGGTGTTTTATGTGGATGCTATGTTGCTGGTTCGAAATGACAAAGAAATTATCCAGGATTTGAAGACCCAATTGTCCTCCAAATTCGACATGAAAGATATTTGTGCTGCAAACTATATTTTGGGAATGGAAATTAAAAGAGACTGGGAAAAGAGGAAGCTCTGGTTAAACCAGAGGAAGTATGTCAAGACAATACTGCAGAGGTTTAATATGCAGGATAGTAAAATGGTGAAGTTCCTATTCCTGTAGGTCTAAAGTTATCTGTTGAACAGTGTCCCAAGACACAAGAAGAGGAAGAGGACATGTCTTGTGTTCCATATGCAAGTGCAGTCGATAGCCTGACGTATGTAATGGTCTATATTAGACCAAACATTGCACATGCAGTGGGATTATTGAGCAGGTTTATGTCAAAACCAGGAAAGGAGCATTGGACAACAGTGAAGCGGGTTTTTAGGTATTTGTGTGGCACTAGTGATTATGGTTTATGCTACGAATGAAGACCTAGATTAGACATAGTGTTGGATATTTGTGGCTTTGTTGATGCAGACTGGGCTAGATATCTGGATCAGAGAAGATCTACAAGTGGGTATGCGTTTAACCTATTTGGAGGTGTAGTCAGTTGGATGAGTAAGAAACAATATTTAGTGGCACTATCAACTACAGAGGTAGAATACATGGTAGCCACTCATGCAAGCAAAAAAGCAATTTGGTTGCAGAGATTGTGCTCAAGTATGGGGTTAGTACAGGGAGATATAAGGATAGATTGTGATAGCCAAAGTGCAATTTTCTTCGCAAAGAACCCCACATATCATTCAAAGACAAAGCACATTGATGTTCAGTATCACTTTGTGGGGGATATGATAGAAGACAAAAAGGTGTTGTTGCTAAAGGTGGACACTTTGAAGAATACTGCAGTTGCATTGACAAAATCTGTGAGCTCTAAGAAGCTCACTTTGTGTACAGAGACAATGGGCATTTCAAGGCTGGAAAAATGACTAATCTCTCTTGTGCCCCCCCCCGTGGAAAGAAAACAACAAGTGGGAGAATTTTGGGTTGTGTTATATTCCTTCCACGACTAGCCCATCTAGTTAACTCGGTGGATAGAAGAGGGGTAGAGCCTCCCCTTCATTTCATTGATTGTTTAACTCGGGGGGTCATAGGGCATTTGAGGGGTGCAGGTAATGTCACTCTATGGGGTCTAGAAAATTTTGGTTTTGGACCCTATGTTAGGTTGGGCGGAACAACCTATAATTTTGTGCATGATTTTCGCACATGTTTTTTGGATGTGATGGTTTTCGGTCCATCGTATTGGACACGATGGTTTTTGCTCCATGGTATTGGATGCTTCAACATGCATAAATATGTATTATAACATTGAAAGGAACATAACGAAAAATCAAGCTTGTAGTCCAGGTTTTGGGATCCACGAAAAATCTCTGTGTATATGTGTTTTATGTGTTATTCTCTCGCATTGTTTATTTTCTATGTTTTAGAATTAATATGCAAGTAATTTCTATATGGGGTTAAAACTTACAGGCACCAGGTTGAGGTCCCATGCCATATCATATTCCCACGCAACAAAGTTCAGAGTGCTTGGCGAAGGTGCAGAATAATGGGGACCAGCCTTGGCTTCAATGCACACCCACAGAACCTCGTCATAGGGCTCGATGGATGACGCAAAGGTTAAGTCCCAACGCATTCCATATGCCTTTCATGTGACCAATGCGCGACAAGAGCTAGGGCTCCAATAGATAGGGTAGGTCATTGGCCTAAACCCTTAGCCCTGTGGGGCACCAAATGACCAAGATCTTGAACCTTAAGGGGCTAAGCCAATGGGGGCAGACCAATGGCCCTAGCACTCGATCACATCGCTCATGTGCCCCAAATGTTTTGCCTAAGGGGATCATTGTGCATTTAAAGGAGGAAAAAAGTTGCACCTGAAACAATGTGAATCTCACTAGAGCTAGGTGGAATTGTCACTTGGCGGTTCTGGAAAAGGAAAAATTCATATGATGGATAGCAGAAGTGTGTAGTTTGTAGTTAAGTTAGTAGAAAAACTTCTAGAGAACATAAATTCTTCAGTTTTTTGCCAAATTGAGCCAAACAAGAGCCCAACTAGGGTTTTTTAACTGTTTTGGAGTGATGAAGACATAATTTTTACATCATGAGCACTGTAAATCCATGTAAACACAAATTTGAACGCTTAATGAAAGATGCCAACATTGGAAGTGGGAGCAGGAGATGTAGCCCACGAAAGGGTTGATCTCCTTTATTATTTTTGTTGTCATGGGATTTTGATATCATATATTTGTCTCTGTTTTATGTTGTTAACTAAGTTTTTGAAACCATAATTTTAAGTTGTTTTTGAAAGTGATCCATTTTCTAAATGTCTTAAAATTTTACTTGCAAATTTTTCCATCACCTTAAAGTTTGCATAACATATTAGTTTCTATGAAAGCTTAATTTTATTTTGAAGGTGTGATTTTGTTTGCAAGTTTTTTCTAATACTTACAAGGTTGATGCTGAAAAGAGGAGAATGAGAACTTGTGAAGCCAAGGTCTCAATATTTTTCAAGGATAACACACATATCCCAAGCTTCACCGGTTATGGCACATGAAGAAGGTCCTGAAGGGATCTCTGAAGATGAAAGAACTTTCAGAAAATCCTTCTTTCAAATGTCCTAAATGGTAAAATTTCTTTATGAGGAGAGGAACTAAAGGTTGCAAGGAGCGAGCTGAAAACCTCCAAAAGGAGATGGAGGGAAATGAGACACACATCCAAAATAGAATGGAGGGGATGGTGACAAGTCTTCACCTTCACCTCCATATTCATTGTCACCTTGATCCTCATCTATTCTACTTCTTCTACCCTTTCACAAATACCTCCAAATTCTCCAAAGGGACATGGTAAAACTCTTTTGTTAAAGCTTGACATAACGTTTGAATTTCCTATGTATGACAAAGAGGTAAATGTTGAGAAATTAGATAATTGGATTCGTCAAATTGAACTGTATTGCATAATACACAGAATCAAGGATGATAAGACTGAAATTCAGCTTGCTTCTCTTAGGTTGGAAAGTGCACCACTTATTTGGTGGGAAGCCAAAACTCAATAGGACATGAAGAAACATGGTACGGTTTTATCCTCTTGGAATTATTTGGTTGTTGCAATAGAAAGACAATTTTATCCGTTAACATACATGCAAAAGGATATAATGGATTGAAAAAAATTTAGGAAAGCTAAAGGTCAAATTGTGAAAGCTATACTGAAGAATTTAGGAAAGGAGATTTGATTTTGGGTATAGAGTTTTGTTCCCAAGACACTCTATTGAAATACATTGGAAGATGACATAGTTATTTAAAACACACAATTCTCATATTTAACACCACAAATCTAGATGGAGTTTGTGTACATGATATTCATTTAGAAGCAAGAGGGAAGAATGTTGCTAACAAAGATAGTGAGAAGTCATTTAAGTCTAGAGAAAAAGGAAAAGGCGAGTTCAGTGCACTACAAGAAAAAATACATTGCTGAGGGGCTAAAAATGTCACCATAAGCTCATTGGTGACGGTGAAAAGAGCCTTCGTCACAAAAAATTGAATGTCTTCAAAGGTGGCATCGCTAAAAGTATAGGTGTTGTGGTGACATTCAAGGTTCATCACCAATAATGATTTATAATGACAGATAATGATCGTCACCATTTCATATGAGAAATGATGACGAGCTTTAACCTCAGTTAGAAAAACAATGAATGTCCCCAAAGATGGTGTCGCCAAAAGTATAGGTGTTTTGGTGATGTCCAAGGTCTGTCACTAATATTTATTATAATGACGGATAGTGACCGTCACCATTTCATATGAACAACAACTATTTATTGTGATGGACCATTCATGGTCGTCACTATTGATGCATATATTTGGCGATGTTCGTTGACCATCACCATTTCATATCAAAAACATTGCTTTATGGTGATGGATCTTTCATGGTTGTCACTATTGATGTGTATATATGGTGGCATTCATTGGCCGTCACCATTTCATATTATGGTGAGGGTTGAAAAATGTCACCATAAACTCATTGGTGATGGTCAAAAGAGCCTTTGTCACCAAAAATTTATCATCGCAATTCCATATTAATATAAGGGCGCGGTGGAATCGAACCACTAGCCTCTTGCGTGTAAAAAAGGCGCTCTTCCATTGAGCTAGCACCCTTTAAAGAATTATAATTTGAAAAATTAGACCTTGAAACTTTATAAATTGTAAATTCTACAACTTTTAGTAAATTATAGAACTTAGAAAAGTCTTAGAAAATATTTTACTAAACAAGAAAAATAGCATTGACATTGCAGGTCTCTACATAATGGTTATGGAAGTTATGAAAAGTGGGTAGAGGGAAAAATAGTTATGTATAAAAAACTCAATATGTTTAATTGAATGCTCAATTAGAAGTGAAACTTTTAAGACATTTATAGCCTATAAATGACCTATAATTATCAATTGCATCCGATGTTGTAAAAGAAACATCATAAATGAATAGCATATCGAAATGATCATTAATGAAGACAGGTGCAATATGTTATAGTTTGAGTGATAAACAAAAAAGAATCTAAATGTTATTGCTACTTCGTGACTTTTTATAATTGGGACCTTTGTCTTTCTTTTATCACGTAAAAATTCAAATAAAAAATATTTTTTTTTAGATATTTGTATAATATCTAAACTTTTGTGAAAATTTAACATGGATCTTCGGGAACCATGAACCACTAGAAAAAAGAATAAAATAAAAAAGGAAAAAAAGTCAGCGAGAGACAATGACCAAGGAAACATGTAATTTAGAATTTCACAAGTCCACACTCAAAACATGACAACAACCAAACAATGAAAAACTTTGAAACTTATCATAATAAGAATATCTCTTTTCAGCAGTGGACAATGGAAACCAAACAATAAGACAGTAACTAATTCAGCTTAACATAACAAAACATTGGAAAAAAACATTGTGTTCAATTATCATCTGGTACAAAATGGTTTAGTTATGATGAAATAGAAGAGTCAATACTAAATCACAAATAACAATGAACAACAGCAATGTTAGTTTTTTTTTTTCTCAACAACAGAATCCATCACTACCTTCCATGTCCAGACATCTATATTTTTCAATATTTAACAACCTCTTTTGCAACAAAATCCAGTGAATAGATCTCATAAGTTTGAACTAGAAAATCCATAAAACATGGAGCTGATTGAATTTAATGATGGAGCTGAAAAATAACCCTTGTCTCAGTTTGATCTTTGCACGTTTGCATCCAGTGAATGGTTCCTTTCTCACCATGCCGACAAAGAGAAATATGAAAAATCTAATTTTTTGTTTAGTATTGCTTCACTTGTCTTACATGTATATTGGGTTGTTTGTTTAATTTCCAGTTTTAAGGCATATGGATTAGCATCTAGGGTGGAAGATTTTAATTATTCCCTAAGTGTGGATCAACCAAAATACTCAAATGAGCCAACAGTTGTGTCACCTCTAGCTTTAGGACCATCTTTTTCCCTTGTTGTAGGGGTCTTAATCCCCGTAACCTGTTTTTTCCTTTTACCGACAACATGCTCCTTGCTTGGTGAATTCTTTCTCTTTCTGATATGTGCAATGGTTTCTTACACTGGAATTTGAAAACAATTATGATTAGGTTGAAGACACTGCATGAGACAAGCATGATGACTACCAAGCATATTACTCAATACTTTATTAATAGAACTCGGGATACCTTGTGAACATATCATATTTGAATTTGACATATTGAGAGAATCACTTTTTCTTGGCTTTCTATTATGTTTTTCTTTTCTTTGAAGAATTTGGCATGTCCTCATCTCCCTCTATGATCATTACTCTGAGTGTGTTGGTGTTTTATCATCTTCCTGTGTTTTACAAATACCTAAATCTGATTATGTTCAGGCCCTTTCCCTAATCACAAAAGAAATTTTTGTAGTACTTTTGCAAACTACTGGTGAACTTGAAGAGAAAATTGATTTCACAACAAATTTTTTTTCAACTGAGAAACATGGACAGGGGAAAACTTTGGATATCTATTGTGGGAGAGAGCATATTGCTAGACTTAAACACCTCATCCTGTTAAGGTGTTCCAATGACATCACTTGGACAAAAAGCAATAAGTTCACCTTCATTCTTTAGTTGCTTTTGTTTATTTGAATTTTACTTGTGACATTAATTATCTGACAAGGAATGAGAATCATCACTAGTATTAAATTCATCCAACACAGGCATTAGAGGTCCCACTAACATCTACTTTTGTGTTTCCATGTGTGAAAACAATGGAGATCCCTATCGATACTAGAATAAAATGTATGCTTATTGCCCAATAACACATTCCTTATTAATCATTGTTACCTGATAGAAACGAAAGAGATAACACAACATCGTTGTACACAAAATTCCCTACCGAAATATAATCATAGCTTATCTAAGAAGTCAAAAAGATATTCTTAATTAATAAACTTTGTTTGTCTATTTATCAAGGAAATTATATCATAACATATGTCACACAATAGCAATATATGGTGCCCAAAGTAAAAAAGAAAACACTTCTTGAGAAAATAAATTTAGAGAAAAGCTTTGAAAACAATATGTTTTTCATCATATATTGAATTAGTTTCACAACTAAATAGTTGGAGTTAGAAAATCAAAATCAATCATAGAGAAAGAATAGGACAATGGCTAGATTCACTATTCATACAAGTTACAACTAAAGCTAGATTCACTATTTCCATTGTAGATAATTGAAATTTGGGCAGTGGTCTAACAATTAGAGTTGATCAGCAATGGAGACTCATTGATACCATCATTTTTTTCCATGGTCTGCAATATCTCTGTGTCTATATTAGATAGCTTGTTATTCTTGGCTTCTACTTTTCAAGTATTGATTTATGACTAATCATGTACAACACAATTCCACCACTCCATTTGATTTTCTTTTGTCAAGAGAATTGACAGGACCTTCCCATCCTCTATTTTACATCAATTAATAACCATCCATCAATGAAATAAATAATAATAGTTACACAACAAAGGCCAAAAATGTGATTGATGTATACCTATGTTCCAAATGGATTCATCTAACCTTGTGCAAAGATCTCACCCAAAAAAAATAACATCCACATAGGATTTACAAAACGTTTTTATATCGAGCTCCTAGTAAACCAATCAAAATATGAATATCTTTTTAATCAATGTAATCTCTGGCTTAAAATACAAGTGGCCTAGAATTGAATGTTATATCAACCATGTCAAGTAACTGGAATCCAGTGACTCATGAGAAATATAGGCCATGCATATTGGATTAGTGAAATAATTGATCTGATAAAGCTCAAAATCAAACAGATGACTTACAACTAAGAAATGCAAATAAATGACCTACAGCTAAGACATGAGGTTGTCTTTCATCCTTACAGTTAGATAACTATTATTTACATCACATACAATGAAACTTTTTTTGGTACCAGGTGGAAGTGGTATTGCAACATTAACCTCTTATAGAGTCTACGTCCACAACTACTTCTCAAGATCCACTCCATTACCAGCATTTGGGGCTTGATAAGATACATGAAAAAAACATTAACAAGAAAATGAAATTTACATCATTGTAAAATAAGGGGAGGAAAAAAATAATACACAAATTGAAACAAATTGTAGGATAACAGATTCTTGCAACATCAACATCTTGTCATGAACAATATAAAATGAAATCAAGAGAAACGTAATTTGAGCCACAATTTGACAGTCATTTCCTTTTGCATATTTTATTAGAAATTGATGAAAACAGTCAGTTAAAGCTTGTCAACATTAGGATTAGAGTCAAACATAAAGAACCATTCCAACAAAAATATAATTCTAAACATAGGTGTCTATACCATCAACAGAAAAATGAAATCTACATCCTTGTAAAAAAAAGGAGGAAGAAAATAATACACAAGTTGAAAGAAAGTGTAGGAAAAATCATTCCTACAACATGATTATTTTTTCATGAAAAATAAAAATTAAAATGGGAGAAATATAATTTTAGCCACTATTTGACAATTGTTTCCTTTTTCATATTCTATGAGAAATTGATTAGAAAAGTCAACTAAATATTACCAACATCAGGATTATATAGTTAAACAAAAAGAACTGCTCCAATAGAAATATAATCCTAAACTTAAGTGTCTATATAGATAAGTATTTAGTGTTTATTGAGGACATTGTATCTATGAAAATCTGGAAGTCAAATCTTTGAAATAACATAATTTATGGTACCAATGTCTTACCACTAAATGTTGAGTATTTACTCAAATCCATTCAAGAATTTCTTGAAAGTTCAAACAATTAACATGTAGCTTAAAAAAGGTCATACTTGAAAAGGAGATAACCCAAATCTATAGAGTATATATCTCACATTTAAATAGCCTAATTTCAAGATATTGAAATGACACTTTTTAGCATAGTATTGTGAATTCAACCCAAACTGCTAGACAAAATATATTGATTGTTGTTATGCTAATATAGAAGTTTTACATACACATTTATTTAAACAAATAGATTGCAATCTCAAACATATCTAAGGATTCACACAATACATTACATTTTTAGTGTTGGTGTGTGAAAAATTCCATAACAATACTTTTAGCTATAGAACAAGCATTTCAAGCTTGCCTCTATTGTATGATATGAAAATTTTTCCTTCAAATAGAGTTACGAGACACATAACCACTTTCACCCTTAAGATAAAATGTGGTTGTAAATGCATGGTGGACTCTCTTAGAAAAAATATGCTCTTAGTATGGTATTGGATTCTCATACTAGTGCCATATTTAAGGGTGCAAAAGACTGTAGATTTTAACTATACGATATGGTGCATGGTAGGCTTCAGGACAACATATTATTTAGGATTTTTCATGTTGGGAAACCTCCAAATTAGTGTCCAAGAAAACTCAAGCTAAATGGAAACAATGAGTCTAGTTGAGGAAGCAATTACTAGTGCCTTAGATTTGTTGGGTAAATGGGTCTAGGGATTATTGAGGGAAACAAAGATGTTCCTATAGGGAATCCTAGAAAAATCCTAATCTTCCTTTGAAGCCCTGAAGATGTGGTTGAACCACTTGCCAATCAAATTGAAACAACGTTGGATAGTGGTTGCAACCTGATTGGATTTCATATAAACAAAGTAGAAATTAGATACCATGAAAATTCAGCAGACTTAATAGCTTTCAAGATTTTAGGAATGATAGGATTGCATTATTTCCATTGGATTATGCCATGTATGAGGGTATGGAACTAGCATTTAATCAAAAGAACCAAACCGTCTATGTACCTTGATGTTTGTAACTTTGTAACTTTGTAACTTTGTAACTTTGTAACTTTGTAGCATTGATTGTTGAATTCCTTTATGACGACCCTAGTAAAAATAATATAACCATCACTCAAGTTAGGCATCATCATGAATGTGTGATTTTGGTTTCATTGTGTTTGAGTCTGATGTAGCCCCAAGCTTAAATATGAACCTTTAAATGGATCTACTTTGGAGAAAGCAATCTTGAAATTTGGCCTCTCTAGATCCACATCCCCACCCTTTGAACACCCTTATTGATATTCTTATGCTATTTTGGAGATAAAACCCTCTCATGCTAGTAAGGTGATTGAACCACATTAAAAGTGATGTTGGATACAAACCCGCATCTGGCCTATCCACATTTTCGCTCCCTCCTATTGACACAACTTGGACTCAGGATTGACTTGGAAAATCCAAGCAGCAAGAGCGTGACATAGACGTGGCTGTAACTCATGAAAGATTCAATGTAAAACTCAAAAAATGAAAAAAATACTCACAATATACTCAAATTGAAAAAATGTAAAACAATTAATTCCATGATAAATCCACATCATAAACATCAAAATAAACAATAATGCAAATAATTAGTATTAAATAGGTAAATGTGGAATTTTAGATTTACTTTAAGTGTTAGATACATTATTGTACAAAGTTCCAAAATTTATATGTAGAGTCCAAACACCATGGGCCATGAACTATGGTATGAATTAAGGGAGAAATGTAAACCAACTTTCCAACATATTAGCCCTTCAGATCTTCATTAGATTCTTGAAAGTACTCTGAATATTGATGTAAAAAGTGATTATATTATTATACAACTATAACTCTGATGGAAAGCCTCCTCCACAAGAAATCATATTTTCAGAGGATACTGATGACTTTTTATACTTGGTTCTTATCTCTAGGCTAGCTATTGCATCAAAATTGAAAAGTAGTTTGAGACTCACCTAGTTCTTGCAAGTTTGGTACAATTGATCGAGTATCAACAAACAATGAAGACAACTTCCTCCAACCATATGGCATTTTTTCTTTTTCTTGTCTCCCTCTACAATCATTGGCTTTATGATGTTTGATGAAGAGGCTAATTGAGCTCCAAATCTTCTTTAACTCGCTTCACTGCCCATGCATAATTGATGTTGGTTCTTTATATTTGGCATTCATATTTTTCCTTTTTGTCTCTTTGACAACAGTCAATCTATGTACCATCTTGTAAAAGATAAACATGGAGCCCTGATAAAACTTTCCACATATGCAGACCTATGCCCTCAAAACCTTCCTCCTTACAAGTTCTATAACTTCGTGACATACCTCCCAAGAGGTTAGTTCTCTGTCAATATGTTTTATGAAGGTCTTCAATTCTCCTCCGTGGAGGCATTCAAACAAGCAGATGTCATTATTGTTCTAAAGAAGGAAAATTTCAAGAACGAAATAGCCTAATGGTCCAGATTCATTAAACCCTATAAAATCCTATAAAATAACTCTTACTATGTATCTGTCTCACCTTGCATCTCAAAATCATCTCCCACAGCATGAAAACATGATGTCTATTCACAAAATGCACAAGGTTTTTGTAAGATATCAATGAAGAAAAATGGAGGGTTTGCAGTGTATTTATAATGTATAAGCCCTATCATTTCGGGAAAACATTTGGCATCAATTTTAGGATTTGGGAGTTTCTCTTGATCGTTTTTTCCACTTTAAAATTTATAATAATGGTTGATCATGGGATCCATCATTAACGAAAAAGAAATTGATTTTGCAGAAAATGCGTGCCAAAACCATGAAATGGCTAGAAAATATTTATGAGGCATTTCTAACTTGTATTCCATACTTTCCTCTCCCAAAAAAAATTCCCAGTAGTTTTTCTTATACCTATACTGGACTATTAAAATCAACTTGTATATTTAAATTAGCTTTATGGGATTCCTTAAGAAAGGATCTATGTTTAAAATATCATTGTTTTTTTAATGGCTGATTTTATTTCAATTTCTCTATGTGTTTCATTAATGATAAGCTTCCCATATACCTTGCTCCACTTACCAAGTTACATATGTGATAGGAATAATATTTTATTCCACTTTTTGTCAACCCAACTATTAATAAAACAGACAATTCTAACACTAATGGAGGGAAAAACACATTAACTGCAAGACACCATTACCCAAAAAAGAGAAAGCACAGACAAAAGAAAGAAGAGTTAGGTATACTAAAGGAGTCTCTACTGAAGAAGAGAAAGAAGAATAATGTAACTCAAGTTTGACTCAATCCAAGGAGAACCAACCTGAAGAACAGATTCCCATAGAGTTGAGTGGAGGTAGGGTATCTCCTCGATCTTCTTCAAGCAATTCTCTAGAGAGTCTAGATTCCAAAATCAAATCCAACAACAAGGAAAACACTTTATGATGTCAATTTGTTGAAGGAGAGACCTATTTAATGCCTACAAAATCTAGAGCCTCCACTATTCTTATATAGTTGATATCTTGTGGTTCGAATGATATCAAAGATCACAATTTTGTTATGGTTCTCACTCGAAGTCACACCTTCCTTCTGATGAATATCAATCACAATCAAGTGTAGTTCAGTCTAGGCCAGCTGGTGTCAAGGGAGTTATAATTGGAAATGAGCTTGAATGTATGCTTGACTATGCACACTTTGCACAAGTTCTACTCGAAGATCAAGAGAATTTTAGTGGTAGCATTGTTGAGACTAACACTGAAAAAGAAGTTGAAGGAGGAGAACCCACTTTAAAGGGATTTGGTTCCTGCTGTGAAGACAAAAGCTGCAAGTCAAATTTCCATGAGAGTTCAAATAAAGAGGAAAGTGGTGGAATTCAAGCCAAATGCATCCCCACAAATATCAAGCCTTTAAAGAAGCAACAACCGAGGAATAATGTGAAGAAACATTTATAAAAAGGCTTAAAAGAGACCAACGCACTCAGAAGGTTATACAATGGCATTTCTAATAGCACGGAACATTAGATCATGACATCAGTGCGAATAAAGGCTCAAACACACTTGTTGACAGAGGATCTCAAAGGTCAAACTCATTCAAAGAAGAGCTAAAACTCATCAAGGGAGATGAAAGGCAACCTCTAATAGACACTATAGTAGTTTAATCACAAGTACCTCACAAGAGTGTAGAGGAGGTCACCCAGATAAAAAATTATCTTATGCAACATTTGCAAGAATACAAGACTTATGAGATCACAGCCAAAACAGAGCTAAAGCCCAATTATTATAGATATCCCAAGCTATAAGTTCAAATTTCTAAGCTTTATGCAGCGGATCTATATTAGGGCAAGGTTAATGCCCAAAAGTAACTAAATCCACTTCCTTAGAGTGAGTTACAACTAAAATATCTCTACCAAGAGAAAGGAGGATCACTACAGAGAAAAATAGTCTCCAAGTCGAGAGGAAAATATTGTGTGTGCATAGAATGATTCAATAAAGTTTCAACTACCAAATAGACTAACCACTGGTGATAGGAGGGGTCTAAGATGCAGAATTTGTTGCCAAAGGAGGAAATCCTATCTGACTTCCAAGAGACAATTTTCTCTATTCTCATCCATAATTTGGCATGAAAAATAGAGGAAGAGAATGGTCATAGGACTCATTTGAACATGAAAATCCAATGTGAACCTTGGGTAAAATGAAAGAGAAAAAGGGAGAGCACATGATTACATGCTCTCCTCACAATTTTAGGATTTTCCGAGAACATTATGTTAGTAAGGCCATTAATTAGCCACAAGTATGATATGGGACAGGCTCTTTGATGAAATGAATCTTTGATGAAATGGAGGACACATACAAGTAGAAGCAGATAATTAGTATGACCATGAACCTTGATGACACATCAATATGCTTTGGCTAAACATTCAAGAGTTAGCATTGAACTTGGAAACATATCAATAAGCTCAAACATAGAGCTCTAAAGGCCATACGGCTCATCGGATAAGAGTCCTTGTATCTAACTATGAAATCTTATGACTTATGGACAAGACCATTTTACTAGGAAAACATGAAACTATACCACCAAGTTGAGTGGGTAATTTTAAGATATAAATTCACTCCCCGACTTAAATCATCCAATAAGCTGAATTTCATATAAAATGACATTAGTTTGCTAAGAGTTCATAATCTAGATACATCCTTTTTTCTTTTTCATGAGGAATGGATGGCCTTTGTTGCGATTTCTACAAGGCCAGGTCGGAGAAAATACAAGATGATTTATATTGTTTGACAACTAAAACATTCTCTTCTAGAAGGCTATCTAAATCTCCCAATTAACACCTTAGTAAACTCATTACCAAGAATGTAGCTAGGGGCGCCATTGGAGGTTGGAGGCTTATAACTTTCCTCCGTGTCTCATAGAAGATCATGGCTAAAGAAATGGCTTTGCAAATGCACTCAATTGCATGGAAGGTAGTTCAACAAGAGTAAACAATATTTGTACATGTTCCAATTATTCTAGACATGTAATCTAGACTTGAGAGGCTTTGGAATGGCTCGAGACAGTGGTTACTAGCCTTGTTTCCAAAAGATTGGAGCTTCATCACAGACATGTTGGTTTCTCTTAACCTTTGGACCACGATATGTGGCCATGGTGAACACACTACTCTCTAATGCATCAACATTTCTCCTTGTCAATAACTTATTATCCCATCAAATTTTGTTGAATCAATCTATTTGTCAAGAGTTCCCCTTTGCCCCATATTTGTATGTTTGACAATGAATGTCTTGAATCACCTATTTGATGTTGTTGGCATTAAGGGGAAGTTGTAGGACATCTTACATCTTGATGAGTCAGACATGGCCAACAATCATTTTTCTAATGGATCCTTTATTTCTATGAGTGTTAAGTAGAGTTTAGTTGATGGTCCTCATACATGTTCGTACATATTTGGCTGTATGTTAGATGTTTTGATTAGTGACGAGGAGACCAATTTTTGGTTGTTAGAGTTAGAGTCTCAACTTACTAGATTCCCATAACCTGGACTTATGTTCGACCCAAGGTAATTATGAGATATCTGGGCATTTCATTTGAAGTGGGGCTTCCACCATTGGCTATCTAGCATTGGTTTACCATGTCTTCAACAATTTCAGAGTAAGCATTGATTTTAGCATCATAAGGACCTCACATTAGATGGGAAGTTGACAAGGGTTGGACAGATGTTCAATGCCTCACACATTTATTATGTATCTTGTTGGTTGCCTAGTAAGATTCAATTTTAGCATCTAGAGCATATCAAGCAATCATACCTGTGGTCAAAGTATGGTGGGAAGAACAATCTTCCACAAGGATGGGGGGGCTCATCCCTCACCCAAAATGCTGAAAAATAACATTGTGACATCGAGGCTATTTTGCATCGATGCGGGGTGGAGCTTTGGTTAGTCCTTGTAGTTGTATCAACCACAAAGGATTTAATCTTTATTGATTTAGTAGAATCCATTAGCTCCAACTATCAATGAAATATGGGGTATCAGTTGATGCAGAAGAGAGGCGAGAACACAAATTGTATTTTCTAATCTATTTGGAAGGATAATTAGGACCAATATCTAGCTCACCTTCAATGCAGAGCTTTTAGTGTGCTGCCTTGTTTGGAAATTGTAGCTATCTTTTCCACTCTCGATTCATTCGGATTTGGCAATGATTGAGGGTTGTGCTCTATTTTCCCTTGGAATATTAAGTGTAAGTTTGTTTTTGAGAAAGAAGTTAGTAATTGTCAACTATTTGTTACATGTGATGTGATGTGGTACATCACTAGTTGTTAATTGAGTGTGCATTATTGATAAGAGTTGCTCAATATTTAAATTTGATAACCTATACAGGATTTATTTTTGCATTGTTAGTATTATAGAAGAGGATATTGATATAAGCTCCACCTTTTGATTTCTTGTTTCCAAATAGTTTTATGTAAATATAGGACATATTTTGACAACAACAACAAAAAAATAATGGGCGATGTACACTAAAAGTTGCTTCTTTTCTTGCATTCTTCAATAGTTTTGGAGTAGAAAGATAATTACAATCACTAGAAAAATATGCATGCCATCAGGATTAGAGAATGGCCAATGCAAGAAAAGTCAGTGCCATGGAGCACATGGTTCTGTATTGGGATAATAACACATATGTATATGATAAGTTTAAAGGAGGACCATGTCTTCTTAGATTGGATAACTTTTGATCTAGTTAGTATTAGCTGGAAAAACTCATTATATGGGACTATGATAAGTAGTTATCAACCAACAGAAAAAATATTAATGGGATTGCACATTTCAAGGGCTTTTCTAGAAGCTGGTCCATCCAATCATGACATCTAAATGGATTATCTAGTTGTACATACATAAAATGGTGCATATCAAAATGTCTCATGACAAGAAAGAATCACTACTCTTGCCTGCTATAGGGGGTTCAATAGGATGGCCAGTTTGGGCTGGGGAAGTCTAGTTAATATCCCAACCAATAGAGTTCTTTCCTAAGCCAACACAATTATTTCCAAAGGAACTAGAATAGACAACTTCGGGTGGTCCAGTTGATTCTCCTTCACTCAACCGGGGGTGTAGGAAACATTCTAACCAATATTGATACATTACTATTAGGTAGGGGTGAAGCTCTACTCAGTCGGGGAAGCATGGACCTTAATTCTGAGTAATGCAACTCAAGCTTCAGGATAGCATACTAAAGGAGGGCACTTCCTAACTCTGTTTAGTCAACTAAACTATCTTGGATTGATGCTCAAACTAGAAGTAAGAAATTAGATTAAAGGCTTGGAAAACTAGGTTAATGTTCAAGGGATGCTCAATTGGACCATGGCCAGAGGGTGTAAATGGATGACACCCCCAATTATCTTTCTTTTCTGCTTTGTCCATTAGCCAAGAAAACTAGTTCATTCCTCTGCTCAGTCCATTAAGCTCGTTGGCTCTTATCTCCCTGGATTTGTCTTATTTGAGGTTGCCCACTTACTATTTCGGGATTTGATCACTTCATCTTGTAGATTCATCTGGGGATTTGGTTGCATGGGATTTACTAATGTGAATTTGGTTGGAGATTAATTAATTTTTTGTTGTTGACTCTTTCCTTGCAGAAGCCTTGAGAAGTTGTAACTAGATAAAAGATTATTTATCTCTTTATTGATGCAGTTGTAGATTTGAGAAAGAATCCATGATGATTCTTTCGACTTTAAAAAACTTGGAGGATTTACGAAGCCTTTCTTGAGGATTCATCAAATTTGGCTTTCACTTTAATGCTTGCTTGCAAAGTCTGCAATTTCACAACATTGTTTACTTAATCCAAAGAAATGAAAATTAATGGGACCAACAACATTCTTCAACAAGAAAAGCTAGGCGATGTGTTCACTGAAAGGCACATAAATTTCACCACCATTTCAACCAAATCTTGTATAGCTGCATAATTGTGGCCTTCTCAGTAGGAATGTTCTTTTACCTTCCAACATAGAAACTAAAAAAACCTAGTGTTCTATGTCCTACCAAGATATAACTACTAATTTTAGGTAACTAGAAGCCAACCAAATTCCTTTGACAACTCCAAAAATATTCTTGCACTAGAAAGAAAAATACAAGATATCCAGACATTCTGATATAGACAAATGCCAAAATTCTACTACACCATACACTAAAAACTTTTATATGTAAACAAATGCCAGTAAGACTACTACACCAAACATTGAAAACCTTTATAGCATAAAATCCACATGTTTGACAACTACAAGAACATCTTCTCTCTAGGAATTTATAGGGTAAGTTCCTTAGACAAAATACCAAAGGACACTACTCACAAATAGATCACAAATCAATACAACATTATTCTTGATGTGGTTAAAACCCTCAAAGAGGGAAACAGTCCACAGCGTGAGCCAACATGGTCACTTCAAGCAATTTATTAATAAAGGAATGAAAATTTACATAAGATTTTCTCATGAACGGTTACCCTACAAATGACCCACCATGCTCTTTAAAAAGAGATCATGAACGAATCGGGTGTTAAACCATGGATCAAGTGTCAATAACACTTAGGAGAAAATGAACCGTCATATCACTTTATGTCTAGAACATATCGTGTCCATCAGATTGTAAGTTACAAAACTACATAGTAAAGAAACAAACTTTACCTAACTCTACACTCCACCCAGTTATACTTAACTATTTCCTGTGTGTCGGAATATCCTAACATCCCCCCTTAAGAATAACTTGGGATAGGATTGAAGGATGTACAAATACGACACAATAGGAGAACGAAGGAGGCATTAGATCCTATGCCCCCTTAGTGACAACTTCCTAGACTCCAACCATAAATCCAAGTTTAGTAAATTTGGCCTCTGTGAGAACCTTTTTAAAGATGTTTGCAACTTTATCATCTGTTGAACAATATTGCACTTCAAGAATATTGTCATGAATGAGCTTTCTGATGAATTATATGTGCAATTCAATGTGTTTGTTGCACTGATGTTGGACTGGATATTTTCATAGTTGAATGGAACTTTGATTATCACACTCAATTGTAGTCAGATGCTGCTGCTGAAAGCCAAACTTTGACAGGATCTGACGAAGCCATGGAGCTTCTTTACTAGCTTCTATGGCACCATGATACTCTGCTTCTACTGAAGAAAGAGGAATGACACTTGGTTTCTTGCAAGTGTGTGTAATAGTTCCTGAACCAAGAGTGAACACGTAATGTGTAATAGACTTCCAATCATCAGGATCACCAACCCAATCGGAATTAGTGAAACCAACCAATAGAGGAGATGCTTTTACACTGTAATGAATCCCAAACTGAATTGTACCTCGAACATAATGAATTATTCTTTTAGATGCTTTCTAATGAATTTCATGTGGGTTTTCCATAAACTGAGCAATAAAGCCAACAACAAAGGAAAGTTCAGGATAAGTATGCATTAGATACAAAACTTTTCTTGCAAGTTGATAGAATAAGGTAGCATCAACTTCAAGGGAAGTATAAGTGATTACAAGTGTGGCTCTAGATTGAAAGGGAGAGGCGGCTGGCTTACAATATTCCATGTTAAAATGGCATAGAAGATCATAGGCATACTTGGACTGGGAAGGGAAATACCTTCCTTTGATTGCAAGACTTGAAGACCAAGAAAATAATGTAAGTGTCCTAAGTCTTTCATTTGAAACTTCTTTTTAAGGCTGGAATTCACATGGTTTATAAGGTTTGGATCACTACCACTAAGGATAAGATCATCAACATAAAGAACAAGAATGATAAGAGACTTGCCCACTTTCTTGGTGTAAACAGTATTATCAAAGTGATAACTACAAAATCCAGTTTGTAGAAGAAAGCTATCCATTTTGGCATACCAAGCCCGAGGAGCTTTTCTTGAGACCATAAAGGGGTTTTGTTAAGTCAACATACAAGGCTAGAGTTTATTTGTATAAAGCTAGTAGGTTTTTCCATATAGATTTCTTCATGCAAGTTCGCATGCAAGAAGGTAGATTTAACATCCATATAATGGACTTCCCATTTGAAAGAGGTAGCAAGGGAAAGAACAAGGTGGATAGAGTTCAATCTGGCAATAGGGGAGAAGGTTTCAGTATAGTCAATGTATCAAACCTATGAAAAACCCTTAGCAACAAGATGAGCTTTATGTTTATCAACTTTCACATATGGCCTATACTTGGTTCTGTAAACCCATTTGCACCTAACAGGTTTTCGTCCCTTTGGAAGAGGAAAAAGATCCCATGTATCATTTTCCAATGATGAACAATATTATTCATTCATAGCTACATACCAATATGTATGATATGAAGCTTCTACAAAGGTTTCGAGCTCATAATTCGCTGAAGCTTGGATCAATAAAGAAGAGGCTCTATGAAACTGAGAACACGTACGTCATTGATTTGTAGGATCACCTGCAAGAGCAGCTGCTGCATCTCAAGTAGCACGGACCCATTTTGGAAGCTGAGGAGTTGAAGGAGGATCTTGAGATGGTGTGGGAGGATTATCATCCTTGTTGTCATCATTTGAAGAAGAAATATTTTTAGAAGTAGAAGGGATAGAGAGAGGTGGCACATCCATCAAATTAGGCTCGCAGACCGATATATTTTCAGCAAGCTTTACATCTCTTCTAATGATCACATTTTTTGACTTAAGTGGAATAAGTCTATGTCCTTTGACATCTTCAGAATATCCAACAAAAATACATTTTTCACTTTTAGGTTATAAAGCTTATGTTTCTCATCTAGAATATGGGCCCATGATTCACTTCCAAAAACACAAGAATGACTTACACCTATTTTAATTGAGCTCTGTGCTTCTTCTAGAGTGATATTCTTTAAAACCTTAGTAGCAGTGCGATTTACTATGTAATTTGCACAGTTAATTCCTTCTGCCCAAAAATTAAGACTACGTCTTTTAGATTGAAGCACACAACTAGCCATTTCCTTTAAGGTGCACTTCTTCCTTTCAGCTACACCATTTTATTGTGGAGTATATGGAATAGTATGTTGAATTCAAATTCCATTCGTAGTTTAAAAGTTGATGAATTTTTTGTTAATATATTCTCAGCCATTAACAAATCTTAGCGTAAGAATTTGATGTCCAATTTTTTTTTTAACAAAGGCCTTAAAGGCCAAGAACATGCTAAATACTTCACTCTCAAGTTTAGGAATTATACCCAAGTGTGTCTGGAGACGTCATCAATGAAAGTTAAGAAATACCTGTAGCCAAAAAATGAAACAATTGGAAGTGGACAACATAAATCACTATGCATAAGCTATAAAGGGGCTGAGGCATGCCAAGAGGCACGCTTTTCAAAACTATCGCGATGATTTTGTTTAGTACACATTCAAAACAAACACCATCTCTGCAAGATACCATTGGAAGACCTGTCACCATATTTTATTTACATAGATTCTAAATGGAGCGACAGTTTAATTGACCAAATCGCTCATGCCAAAGTTTTCTCACTTCATCATTATGAGAAACAAATACCGAGGGAAGGTTTCATGACCCAAAGTTGTTAAACTTATACAATCTTGTAGAATCATCAGCAATGGTAGTAGCTAAAATTTGTCTATAATCTCTTAGGTCCTTGATTACAACATGGTGAGATGAAAATTCAACAATTTTACCTTCATTTGAATTAGTTATCTGATATACAGATAGAAGGTTGTAGGATAAGGTTGGAACACATAATGCATCATTAAATTGACCATTGTCTAGATGAACAGTTTTAGTCCCTACAACACTAAGAGATCTATCATCACCAACATATATATTTTTGGTGTTACAATGATTTAAAGAAGAAAACATGGCTTTGTTTTTTGCCATGTGATAAGAAGCTGCAGAATCAATGAGCCACTCATGACAATGAGAAGTAGAAGATACATTTAGTGCATAACCAAACTGAGATTCTTGACAACTACATGAAGAAAGTGTTATTCCTGAAGATGAAGTTGAAGTTAAAGAGTGCTCCAAATGGATTTTATGCTTCTTCATTGCCATTTCCAAGGCTTCCACCATCTTAAAGAATTTGGATTCTAAGTGGCCATTTTTATTACAAAAGCGGCAATGTCTATCAATTGTCTTTCCTTTGTTTTTATTTGCCTTATCATTTTGTTGAAATGATTTTTCATTTTGAGATTGAAATTGATTAGGACACTTGTTTGGTTTAGGACCATTCTTTTTACGATATTGCTTCTTAGGATTCTTTGAATTCGGTTGCTGCTAGGCGGCTAAGGATTTCTTAGAAGAGTTTCCAAGATTAAGAATACCAAGATATAAGAGCTTTTCTTGTTCTCTTATTAAAGAATCACAAAAGACTTCAAAAGAGGGGGACTTGTAGTCTCGTCCTTAAGAAATAAAGGCTTCTCTAGCGGAATGGAAGGTGGAAACAAACACAGAGCAGGCTAGTCACAACTTATTAAGAATGGAATAGATAAGGCTACCATATTCTTTCTTAACATTAACACCTTCCAAGAGAGGTCTAAGGGCCCTGAACTTGGACAAAAAATCTTCAATGGAAGAAAAATTATTTGGATACAATGTAGGCAATTCATTTTTGAGTTGATGGGCTCTAATTTAATTTTTAATTCCAACAACTTTAGTGTGTTGTTTCATTGCTTCATTACGAGTATCAAGTTCCATGATATGGAATTTAAGGTCTGGAGGAATAGACATCCCTATCAACCCACATGCCTGATCTTACCTATTTTCCCATTTGGCTACCTTATCTTCATCTTGAGGTTTGGTTTCTTGGCTTGAGGCTATTCTATAAAGGCCTTTACTTCTAAGTAAATCTAGAATGTAGGACACCATTGGAGGTAGTTGGTGCTGTCAAGAATATTTTGGCATGGAATTTCCATTTTAATAGAAACTAAAGTTGTAGATTCTAAAAATAAGTGTTCCAATGGAAATATCTCGAAAAATTAGATTGATTAAAAAAAAAACAACTCTAAATATGGCTTCCAGATGAAGAAGTTATGGTTTTTTGAAGAAAATTTGTTGAAGATGCTGATGAAGTGCGTGAATGTGTGGAAATGAATGATAATGTTATATTTAAAAAATTCCCCCCACCCCTTTCCAAACTTAATCTAATTTTCTCACTTAAGAAAAAAATATTTTATGTGACTCACTTTTATAAATGAGTGAAAGTCACTTTTACAATGGTACTTTATGAGCAACCCACTAAATTGTAACTTAAATAAAACTTAAAGAGACTTTATAATTTTAAGTGACTCACTTTTTATAATCGGTGAGAACACATGTACATAAAGTAACTTTAAAACATACGTTACATCCGCTTTTTGAAAAGGTAACACAACAAAAGCAAAGACTTGAGTTGAAGACCTCTATTCTCAAAAAGTAACTTTGGACTAAGTGAGCTAGTTTAAAAGGTTAGTAATTTTTGGAAAAGAGGAAGGGTTTTTTTTTTTTTATTTTTTTTTTTGGTCACTGAAACATTACGATGCATGCTGACTTCAAAAAACTATTTTTTGTCTACAAAACAAAGACTGCAAAACCCAACATTGACATAGAAAAAAATAAACCTTACGGTTTGAAGTTAGCTTTAGCCCGAAATTAAATATTTTCCTCAATCTTTTTGGGTTTTCGAGATCACACTAAGAAGCAGTGGAAAAGAGCATACGCATGAGAAAGTTTATTCCTTTATATTTCTAATTTTCCAAGATTGCACAGAGTCATGGAGAAAAGAGAATACACTGAATTGAAAGGTATAGATCCGGTAATAAAAAACAGAGAGCTAAATAAACTGAAATAAATAGAGAGATGAATAGCTAGAACTGCAAATAAAGACTACATACCTCTGGATCTTAAAAATGACGTAACTAGGGCTACCAGAAACTTTTTGTGTGAAATCAAAGGGGTTCCTCACTAGAACAGATGATCCTAACACAATAGAGTAGTCCTTTCAGATTGAAACCAGTCAGAAATAGTAGATCTAGGAAACGACATTCGAATGTAGTTGTACCAGCTTTAGATTTGGATCAAAAATGGCTGCGGCCCTAAAATATATCTGATGCCATGTAGGAATTTACAAGGTAAGTTCCTCAAATAGAACACCAAAGGACGCCAATCACAAATAGATCACAGATCAATACACCAATATTCTGATGTCGTTAAAACCCTGAAAGAGGGAAATAGTTCACGGCATGAGCCAACGCGGCCACTTGAAACAATTTATTAACAAAGGAATTAAAATTTACATATCCTTCTCTCATGAACGGTTACCCTACAAATGACCCTCCATGATCTTTAAATGAAGATTATGGACCAATCAGGTGTTAAGCCACAGATGAAGTGTCGGTAATACCGAGGAGAAAATGAACTATCAGATCACTTCATGTCTAGAACATATCGTGGTCGTCGGATTGTAAGTCACAAAAGTAGATAGTAAAGAGACACACATTACCTAACTCTACACTAGGCCAAGTTATACTTAACTATTTCCTATCTGCAGGAATATCCTAACATTCTGAAGGTTATGGTACTTACTCCTTCCGATGAGCATTTGCTTCCTACACAACTCTACCTTGTTTCTATAATGCCTCTCTATGTTCTATGTTTTCTCTTAATATTTTGACCTCTTCATCCAAGAAAAAAAGCGACTTATTCACTATATTGACAATATGAAGGATATGTACACAAATGTTATTGAATTGATCTTCACTATGTTTATAATAAAACAACATCCCTATTCATGATGTTGTCCAACATATAAAAGCTAATGATTAAACATGTACATAACTATTTTCAATCATCATTCAACAAAATTCTTGCAGATTAAATAAAAAATGGTTTGGTCATCTAACATTACACACAAACTAGAAGGGAGTGCTCTTATCCCACCATCAATTTTCTTTATAACAATATTGTATTGTAAATTTTTCAAATTTACATAGGATCAATAATAAAAAATGTGGACTTTGGTCACTGACTGCACCCAAGCACACACTAAATAGGATAAATATTGATAAAAGATGAGAGAAATAACTTGAGCCTAAAGATAAACTCAAAAATCTATTTTCTCCATAAAATGAAACAAGTTCTTAAAAATAATGAGATTTTCTCATGGCTATGGATCGAACAATTGCTAGTTTATCACCTAGCCTGGTTTTACAAACAAAGGTTATTTCCTCTAGAAAACTTGAACAAGCATACCTATTATTCATTCTAGTCTTTATTCATTCAACATCATATGGAATCACTAAATAAGAAAAAATGAAAGGGAAGCAAGCAACAAACCAAATTCATGGAAGATGAGCTCCAGAACTTAGCCTTTTTGAACTTTCACAAGGTGCAAAGTCATCCATGATCCTATTTCATAAAGCTTCAGAGAGCTTTGAGTAGATGATGTATTTACTCTACCACAATCATTCACAAGTTTCACTGTTGTTGTTTCATCTTCCATCTCACATTCTGATCCATAATTTGGCCTATTAATAATAGATATTCAGTCAGAAATTAATTTCAAAAATGGAAACACGGACCGTAATCAAACTTGTAACTCCTACTTTCTAAATATTTTATTGATCATCTCTTAAAAAACAAAAAACCCTTCAAACAAGTTTATAAAGTCACTTGATAGCTAAAAAGTAACAAGAGGTGCTTTATAGCTAAAAGCTAACTAGAGTAAAAATGAGTGTTTTTTCATTTAAGATTGGAATAGACAAAACAAACTATGCAAGAGAGAAATTTTTTGTCCAAACCCTGAAATAAGATGATGTTTCTCATACAAGGTTGCAAACTGCACTTCTCCAAGTGAGAAGATTGTTCCAGCATGCGTTGTTAGACGAAAAACTTATTGTGGGTTTAAGTTCTAATTCAATTGAAAAAATGATATTTTATACATATTTCTAATGTTGGCCAAGTATTTACCAAGTTCGTCCACATTTTTCCCTCGTTCTTCCCCAGATCCAAAATTTTGATCATCTAAGTTACTCCTAGTTCTCAGTTTTGAATAATCACTTCACATCGCCCTTCTACCATAGAATGGAATTGTTCCCATGCAGACGATACTTTGTTATCAAATCTACCTTGGAGCTAACCTGGATCTGTAGATTGAATCCAAAAATGGCAGAATATGCCTTGGAAGCAACCTGGATACACCAACCATATCCAGATCTGGTAGGATCCACCCACAAATACATCACAAATTGGGAAACAGGCAGGATCCTCCTCGAAAACATATCCTACAAGACTTTATGTGCACAGAACATGTGTATCCCACAAAATTACAAATACATTTGTTTGAAAAAGGATTCATGAACATTTTTGTTTGCTTGACGAAATAATAAAGATGTTAATAGTTAATACACATGTGTGCTTCGTTGCCGAATTAATAAAATGTTGATGCACTAAACCTTTCTTCACAGTTTCATCACAGGCATGTCATTGTTAAGTTCATAAACATAACAAATATCATTCTCCTCTCAACTAGTTTGTGGAATCTCGTAGATGTTGTTGTGTGTGTGGATGATGTTTCCTTGTTATATAATCTCATTCTCCCCTTAGCAGGTTTACACGCAACAACTGGGGCATGAGCTAGCTTCACTCACAAATACAATAGGAACCTTCTGATACACCCTGTCCAATGCCACTTGTTGAATTGATTCCCTCACTTGAAGAGGAGAGGGATGGCCTTAGGAGAGAGTTAGATGCCAGTCATGTTGAATTTCTTCAATTACAAAATGTGATTAGAACTAAATTGGCTGGAGGGTCCCGAAAGAAAACCATAGATGAGGGGCTGGATCTTTTTCCCTCCAATTCTATCCCTGAACACATGCATGGGGCTTCATTCCCTGCCAATACCTCGTTAGGGTAGATTTCCTTCCTCCAGGGACTTAAGTAGCTACGAGAATAGATTATCCAACAATCAAGGAATTCCTTCTGACTCTGCTGCCTGATCCCCTTGCACGCTCACTGATTGAACTGATTCTCAAGGATCATTTTAAAACTCAAAACCAATATTTGGACCAGCAACCTATCGTATGAAGTTTCAACTCAGTCTCAAATTCCCTCGTTGATCAAACCAGATTCAATGAAACTGTTTAAAAAAAAATACAAAGATTAATTTTTCAATTGACCACGGTTCAAACATGTGGGAAAGAAAAACGTAATGAAAATTAATTGGTCTGCATGGAACTTGTTACGCTCCCAAAACGAAAACCGTAAAGAGTAAACTCTCGAGAAATTAATGAGTTAAAAAAATTGAATACTAACCATGAAAAGAGAAAAATTGACAATGGTCCATGCAATGTCAGCAGCGCATCCGATCCAATTAGAGAGAGTACGACGATCCATGTGAATAAGAGTATTAGAATGTAGGTCGCCCACATGCCGGGATACATAAACCATGATGTTCTCATTAAAATATGACGAAGGCACCGCCTGCACATACAACCCACGTTCTGCCATTGAAGAATTGATCAAATTACAAATGATCGCCTGCTTTTCCCTCTTTCTCTTGTGTTAGAATATACAAAATCCCTCATTCTAATTAAACTAAACTAAAGCATATGTATTGGTTTGGAACTAATTTTAGCAAATATAAAGAGAGTAAGGACGATGATTGTTCTTCGTGGTCTTGAGCACATTCTTACTTTAATGGATTTTAAGGAAATTATGTATGATATCTCTCATGGATTTTAAGGAAACTATTTTTTATATTTTTTATGGATTTTATGGAGATTATTTTTGATATCTTTCTAGCGTCTCATGACAATCATTCAAAATTAGATTTTCAAATTTAGGTTAAGTTTTTTTTTTTCAAATTTTCAGAGACTTTAATGGACATGTTAGCTATCTAATTGTCTTGTAAGCAAAGTAAAAAAATAAATGGAGGTCTTTAAGTCATCCCTTGAGCTTACTTGTGTTTTATCAAACATGAAGGCATGTCTTGATTTTAATAATCAACAGATGTCACAATACTCCCAATAAATGTGATATCAAATCAAGGGAAGAAATGTGAAGGTACTTATTCACGAGCTTCACACATGTTAGACTTAACTCCTAATTGGCGTTTTGAATCCTTTTGTGTCATATATTAGCACTGATGTCGGATAATGGAGTAGTTTGTGAGTGGTCTTAGTGACATAGTTTGATGGAAATTAGCTCTAAACCTATGTGCTTTCTTTGTAAGAACTTCTCATTGTCTATGGCCTTTGGTTTATAACTTTTGTCTTATGCTAAGGGTTTTGAGGGTTTTGTGATGCCCTATCAATGTTTTGTTTTGGAGAATCCTATGTTTTTCGTTATGTCTAGGTTCTAGGGATTTCTAGCCTTGATATTCTTTTGGTTTGTTTGGACTAGGTGTTGGAATCCACATATCATACCTTTCCTACCCTACTCTATCCCCCTAGCACAATTCTTCTTTACAAGAACATCCTAAAGAAAGATAATTATTATTTCCTTAGACTGTCATTTTTGGGCACTTCATAATTTCGTCCTGACTGGGCAATATTTCCTAAAGATGGACTAAATTGAAACCCAAGGATTTAATAGAGAGCTCTATAGACATGAGAAATATATCAAAACAATAGAACCTCAATTTTCTTAGTAACCACTAAGGTTTGTGAAAATGAACATTAATGTATTTCTCAAAATGCTTTTGTCATGGACACCCTAGTTTAACAAAAGGAACAAATAAAAATGTTGGAAATAGAATATTGATGCTAAGAAACATGGTTTGCAATAATGATAAAGGCTCACATTCAGCTTCCTCTAGTCACGTAATGTTAGTCAATTTATCTCAATAAGACCTCATGGAAGAAAACAAAAACACATCAAATAACGTAAGACATGGACCTAATAAATCAAAATTCCCACCTAGGCTACAAATAGTAAACAAGATGAAGGCATCAACAAACACATCTTCCAAATTTTCAATTAACAATTTTGCAATTTATAGAGGGAAATAAGTTAGGTTGATGTTTTGATGAAGTATGCGAGTTGTAATGGTTGAGATACGCAACGTTTTTCATGGAAGGATGGTCGTAGTTTTGAAGAAGCTTGATTTTGACAATGACATAAAAGGAGGGCTAAGTTGGGGACCTTATGGAGGAAATTTTATTGCTATTTGTCTTGATATCTCATTTTTATATGACTCTAGAAGAAGAGGATTTCTTGGATTTTCCCTAGTTGCAGGATTTTTCCCTGGGGTGGAAGCCTACATCTTTTGCTTTTTGTCTCTAGTGATATTCATGTTTTTATTTTGGTAATTTCTTGATGAACAAAAGAAACACAAATAATTGAATAAGAAGCCAACTAAGCTCACAAGTAATTATCATGAGAACTGACCTCTTACAACCTACTTATTCTATATATTTTGAAAACAATATTGTCAAGGTATAATAGATTCTAACAGTTAAATTTGAAGCAGTAGTTGTTAAAAACTTTGATAAAAACTACAAGGAAAAAAGACAAGTTTCCATTGTAGAAATTCTTAGAATATGATCTTTTTTTCTCGATTTTGTTGATGCTCAAGACAATTAATCTCTTGTGGAGGAGGTTTGGAGTAAAGATCTCTTAGAGGTACTACACAAGTCACACAAAAAAAAAAAATTAGGTCCTAATGGGTTCCCTATAAACTTTTTGGTGGTTGCTTAGACTTCATGGGAAAATATCTAAGAAGGCTTGCAAATGAATCGAGATTTATTCCCAACTCTGAAAACCCTCTCTCTATTGATCAATTCAAACTGATCTCTATTTGCAATTGTATAAGATCGTCACAAATTATTTATGTGAAGGACTAAGGCCAATTTATCTAACACTACTTTTGAGGAACAATTCAATTTTCTGGAGGGCCAAAAGATACATGAAGAAGATGACATTGCTAAAGGAGATCTACTCTCCATTAAGATTAAAAAGGTGAGGGCTATGGTACAGAAGGATGATCTCTCAAAGGATTATGATCTAGTGAAGCTTCTTTTTCTGACTTGGGTATTAAAATTTATTTCCTTAGTTTCTTATATTGTACTTACAAATGGATCTGCAAACCCTTTCTTTATAATTGAGAGAGGTCTTAGTAAAAATTGTCCAATTTCTCCTCATTTAATCCTCTTGGTGGTAAAATGATTAATTAGGGCCTTGAAAGAGTGCACTCAACTGGAGTGATTGGAAGGTAAAACTAGAAATTCCTATATACTGCCATACTTCATCTTTATTGATGATATTTTATTTTCTTGGGAGGAAAAAGAAATGATGCAACAAAATTAAAGGAAATTCTATAATTTTTTTGTTTTGATTCAGAATGTAGATCAATATGGAGAAATATCACATATCTCTTGTAGGTTTATTTGGTGAAGATCAAGAGTACAACAATACTCTCTTTGCTTGATAATTTCTAACATTGGATAATAGTATAAAGAAATTTGGCTTTACCCTTAAACCAAACAATTAAAAAAATAAGAATTGGTAGTGATTAGTTATAAAGGTCAATAAAAACCTTATTTTTTAGTACAATCAAAGGATTTCCAATGGGAGAAGGCTACTATTATTCAAATCAGTTATTGAGGTAAATCCACTTTATTAGTCTTCCCTTTCATGGATTCCCAAAGAAGTAATAGACTCAATTAGGAGATACAATTATAGGTTCACTATGAGTTAGCAATCCGAAAGGCCTTGGGGTGCTACAACCTTAAAAAATGATTTCATTTCTACAAGGTGTTGACAACAAAGAGTGCCTAGAGGCTTGTACAGGGGAAAGGGTTTTGATGTTCTATTGTAAAGGAAAAATACATATATCCAACCTTGGTGGAAGCTTGGATTAGAATCCCCATTAAAAATTCTCATAACATATTTTTAATTTGGAGGAATTATTAAATATTTTTACTTTGATTGGGAGCCGACTTGATTTGGTGTGTTGGAAGAGGCTCAAATGTTCATGTGGGATTGGATTCATGGATTGGTATTGACAATAATTTCAGGCTTCCTCCCCACATCATGTAGCATCTGAGAAACATAAGGATTTATACATTAAATAAATTTGCAAGCTAGGAGATGACTATAATCTAGCAACAATAGTTGTGATGTACTAGAGATCTTGGGATCAATGACAAGGATGTTGAAATGTGAAATACTTATGTGGCAAATATCAGGCATAGTCACATCAGAGTAATAGATGTGTAGGACCATTTGGTTTAGACAATAAATACCTCGGGGTATATACACCTTGGATAGGCTATAAGACCCTGGCACACATGGCTTTTAGCAACCAACTAGATGGTGGTGGAAGGAAAATTGGAAGTTTCATTGTCCTTTCAAAACTTGTATTTTTATGTGGTTACTCAATAATAAAGTAATATTGCTTAGGATATATTACAAAGAATAAATGTAAAGTGTCCAGGATAGTGTAGATTCTATATGGAAAATGAAGAATCAAACTTCCATTTAATTCTAGAATGTATTTACTCTAAATTTGTTTGGAAACAATTAGATGGTATGATGGATATAAGAGATCTCTGTTGTGGAAAGACCAATTATAATGCCCTATATAATGGAGTAAGGGTTACTTTTTCTTCCACATGTTGGGAGATATTCACGTATTTTAAGGCGTGTTTTGTTGTTGAGTTCACATATTTGGAAGCACAATTTCACAAGTGGAAATGTCTCACATTGGGGCACTTGGCTACAAAATTTTATCCATGTTTTTTATTAAGGGTATCTTTCACATTCCCTTAGGAACAAATCAAATATTTTGAGGTATCTTGGATGACTTGTGACATTTCACGAGCTTCACACATGAAGAGGAGTTTCCATCATTTAAGAATGTTTTGGGGGGTTTTCATGGAATAGTCAAGGGTCACATTTACAAAATAAGAATGCCCAATTCAAGAAGATGTAAACTATGTTGCCAAGGGATTGTTAGACATGCCACATGCTATAACATGTCAAGATGTAAACTATGTTGCTTAGTTGTTTTATGGCCATAGTTGGATGTGAGCCTTGACTGGGTATCTTTCAACTTGTTAAGTGGGATAAGTTAAAATTGGAGATGAGTAACCTAAGATGAGTTGTATTAAATTCTTAGGTGAACAAGGCACAGTCTAGTTGTAGTCACCATAACTTGGTCAGGTTGGTATAGTCAAGGCAAGACTTGGTTGGGTTTTCAAGTCCCAAAAAATGTAAGGGTAGTTTGAGGACATGATAATTAAGGAGTGTGAGAGTATGCCAAGGAATGAAAAGGCGTGCTAACACATTCCAGACATTGTCAATGCATGTTGAGGATTGTTAGGGAGTGCCAAAACATCACAAGGAAGAAGTAGGTCATAATGCATGGAAATGAACGAATAAGAGTGTGTGCCAAGAAGTGTAAATGAATTCCAGGTGTCTCAAGGATAAAGTGTGTTAGGAGAAGGTCAAAATAATAATTGTAGTAGGCAATCCTATGGTTATAATAAGGAGCTGAAAAAAGTAGTTTCAGACAAAGGGAGACTTTGGGTTGGGCACAACATTCTTTTTCTATTGACTTGGCTAGGTTGCTAAGTCGCAAAAAAAGTAAGGCTATCTATGAGGGAATGATAACTAGGGAGTACCAAGGTGTTTCTGGGAATGCCAAGAAGTACTAAAACATGTTAGATAGTTCCAAGGCATGATATGCATGTCAATATGTGTCAGGTATGAGGGTGTGCCGTGAACGCTTGCTAGAGAGTGTGACGGTGAAGTGTCAAGGGAACATAAGCGAGCACCAGTTTCAAATTCATTGGAGTGAAATGTCAGTGAGTTCCATGTGTGCTAAGGAGGGAGTGAAAAGTCATGATAGGTTTTTCCAAGGCATTTTGGAATTTTAGGTAAGCATGCCAAGATGTGTCAAGTGCTAAGGTGTGCCAATGCATGCTAAGGAGTGTAAGGGAGTACCATGGAAACACAATGGAGCACTGGGTCAAAATGCATGCAAATGAATGAACAAGAGCATGTGACAGGGAGTGTCAGTGAGTTTCATGTGTGATACAATAAAGACAGCACGAGTGGGACTACTGCAAATTGATTTCAAACACCAAAAACCCAGAGACCGGAGGGAGTGACATGGTATGCTAGGTAGCAATAAGTGATGTTAGAATTCCATGGTGACATGTGTTTGAGATGTGTCACGTGTCGAGGTGTGCCAAGATGTGCTAGGAAGTGTTAGGGATTGACATGGAAACAGAAGGGAGCAATATGTCAAAATGCATGGAAATGAATGAGTAAGAGTGTGTGACAAGGAGTGTGAACGAGTTTTAGGTGTGCTGAGGGAGTGGCATGGTATGTTAGGAAGTGCTAATTCATGTTAGAGTGACAGGGTGGCATGTAGATAAGATGTGTGAGGTTCCATGGTGTACCAAAATGTGCTAGGAAGTGTTAGGGAGTGTTATGAAACCAGCTCAAGAAAAAGATAGAAAAGATAGATCAATGCCTTAGAATTTAGTCTCCTCGAGGGGGTAACCTCCTTTACATTACATAGATGAACAAATATTGGATGATTCAAATGAAAAAACCTCCTTTATACATATAGGAGTCTAAGGAGTCATAATATAATCCAACCGACCTAACAATAATAATATAAAGCCACAAAAATAACAATAGAGGGATTCTATGGGGTAGAGTAATAATAATATGGGGACAATAGGGGCACAACAATATTAATAAGGGATACAACTACAATAGTAATGTGGTAATCACTAGTATTATAGGGACCCAACATGCCCCTCTCTTTCAAAAGACTGTTGTCCTCAACGCTTGAGTAGTTCTGGATGCTTCTATATAAAATTCTCATCCTCCCATGTGGAATCTTCTACAAATAAGTTCGTCCACTTGATAAGATACTCTGAAATTGATCGATTTAGTAGCTATCGAGTTCTTGTTTCTATGATTGCTTCCAGTTCCAATATAATTTTTCCTTCTTCATCAAGTTCCAGCAATATTGTTTGAACTAGGAGCTTCTCACCTATAACCTTCTTTAAACATGAAACATGGCAAACTGGCTGCAATAGAGAAGCTGCAAGAAGCTCCAATTTGTATGCCATAGTACCAATCTTTTGCAACACCTTGTACGGACCATAATAATTTGGTGATAATTTATTATCCTTCTTAGCTTGCTTGAGCGACATTTGCTTATATGGTTGTAGCCGTAGGAATACCCAATCGCCTACATCAAAACTTCTTTCACTGCGATGTTGATCTACCTGTTGTTTCATTCTATTCTATGCCAACACGAGGTT